>LPNX010512920.1:6708-61502 GCA_001517045.1 Pseudotsuga menziesii | reverse complement strand
ACCTGAATTATCTGCTTCTCCTCCATGTCTTTTCGAACTTCTCGTTCCCATCTTTCCAACTTCATCTGGATGGACACTTTCAAGTGTCTTTGTGGCCCATTTTGGAAATTTCCGTGATGGTCCTGGTTGATCAGCGGGTGGTGCTTCATCATTGATTGAGAGTCTTTCAATTCTCTCAATCACATCATCTAGTTGAACCTCTTGTTCAAGTGAAGTAGCAAGAACTTATTCATGCGGGGGAGTTGGTGCTTCATATGGAAATTCCAAAGGTTGATCCAGAATAGGAATCCCCCCTTCAAGGTTTGGAATTTCATATTCATTTTCAAAATATCTCTTTGAATGAGGATAACTTTCCAAATGATCAAGCTATCTCTCAATGGATTGGTCATTTTTATTAGTTTCAAGAAAAATGACATCTCTGGAAATAACAAATTTCTTGTTTACCTCATCATACAAATGGTATTCCTTGGAGTATTCTTCGTACCCCAGGAAAATGCATCTTCTTCTTCGAGCACCAAGCTTGTTTCTTTGCTCCTTTGGAATCAAGGCATAACAGGTGGAACCAAAAACTCTGAGATGCCTGATTGAAGGGAGATGGCCAAACCACATTTCATGTGGAGTCTTGTTATCAAGAGCATTTGAGGGACTTCTATTTCTCAAATAGGCTGCACATTTTACTGCATCACCCCAAAACATTAGTTTTACTTTTTTGAAAAACATCATTGAGCAAACCATATTCATTATGATTCTATTCATTCTTTTTGCTACACCGTTTTGTTGAGGATTCTAGGGAACGGTAGTCTAATGTGCAATTCCATGTTGACGAAGAAACTTTAATGACCGTTCTCAAAATACAGTAACCGGGAAAAAGCTTGAATAACAAAAGGGTTCCATAAAAAATTTAACAATATCTAACGGGCAAAATGGGAACTGCGACCACCAGTTTACTCGCCAAACCCTAATTCTTGATCCTTTACATTTTAGTATTAATTGTAAATTTTATAAATCAACTTTGCGATTTTAGATTGAAGTTTAGTCAATTAATATATCATTGAAACTCTCTTCAATTCAATTCAATTTTTCTTGTACAACTTCTCAGGCTCCCACTTCAATAAAAAATTATTCCATCAATTAATATATCATTGAAACTCTCTTCAATCAAATCAATCATGCATCCTTGCTCGGTCCAGTTGTGTTCAAGGGCCAACTTACTCCTGAGTCCTGACTCCAATTATGTTCACGGCCCAAATTTAATTTTTTGGTTCCATATAATTCATGGAAAATTTTAATTTTAAGTATAGGAGCACTATTAGATTTCTATTTGTTTGAAATTACAGATTAATTATTTAATTTTATATTTAATATTTAGGTTTATAAAGAAATAGGTGATCTAATTTATGTTTTTGTAAGTAATGTGGTGTCAAATTATATTTTATAAAAGTGAAATGAGACTTTTAGCTATGATTATAATTGAAAGGATATCAATTTTGGGGATGTTTGTTGTGACATATAATCTATGGTTTATGTTGAGTTGTTATAAAGTTAAATGAAGTTTTCCAAGTATTAGTATATATTCATTTTAATTTGGATTTTACTTAGGTGTGAGCTTTTCTTCAATTCTTTGTTTCAATGATGGTTCAACTATGTAGTTCCGTGGTTCAATGACCATTCAACTCTAAGATTGTATAGCAAGAAGTATCCAGGTTTCATTAATTTACTTTATATTATGATCAACATTGTAAAATTTAATGTACTTAATATTCTAAATTATTTTATTAAAGCACCTTGTGTCAACTCCATTTTGAGCACATAATTAAACTTTTCCTTCATAATCCATTGTATTATCTCTCAATGCAACAATTTAATCAATGAAAGACTTATGATTCTATGTTAAAATTGATTATTTAAACATGCATATAAATCTAAATTAATTAGATATTATCATAAAGATTTATTTGAGTACAAATTGTTCAATTATGGTTTCAAGTTTCAAAATCAATAAAGTATTGAATTTCATAGCTTACTTTAATGAATAAGGAGGCCTTGTATATTATTTATGAAAACTAATGACACTTAATCAACTTAGAAGTAAGATGCCAAAGAGTGTTTAATGTTTCTATCTATGACAACAATGAAATGGTGTAGTCTAAATATTCTATGTTTTCAACTTTTTTTTAGCATATTTTCCATCTTATTTTGTTGGTTGGAAATCTTTAAAAATTCTTAGAATCACATATATTAGCTATGAAAATTGCATAATTTGGGTGCCATGGGGGTATTTGAAGATGTTGAATCTATTTAAAGATTCAAAAACACAATTTAAACACTTCCAAATTTATATTTTACCAATTTTTTTTTTACCAGAATCCAACCAAAGCCCACCTTAAAGTTATCCATATTCAAAGAAGCTCATAAATTATGCTATGAAATAGTGAAATAGTGAAATGGAAAGAGATTCCATCAAGAATGGAAACAAGTTAAATTAAACTAGAATAGGGGTTTTGAGTTGTCCTTCCCTAGAGTGGGCCCTACCCAAGAATGTCCCATGAACCTCGTCACAACTCTAAATCCCCATTGGAACCAAAACTTTATTTATGGACAATGCAAAATCTAAACAAGTATTTACAAATTGAAATTCTTTGTTTACTATTGGGATATGAAAAGGAGTTCAAAAGGTCAAACTAAACAAGATCAAAGATGATATGAATGAAAACCAATTCTACAATCTTAAGCTACGCACACACACACACACACACACACACACACACACACACATATATATTGAATATGCCATGGATCCTTCAAGGAAGAGAACCAATGGCTCTACAAATATAATCCCTAAAACAAAGCATATTGTATATCTAATTAAACTTCATCAAGTAGTGAATTCCCTTCCTAGCAAGACCAACACTATCTTGTAGTTGAGTTTGAATTTTTGAACTCCAAATGGATCAATGGGTTGTCTCTTGAGGCTTGACAACCTACACTATCAAAAACATAGATTGGTGACATGTAATTGAGAATCTCCTTCTACTACCATTTCTAAGGACTCTACAACTATCAGAAGTAAAAGGGATATATGAAGGATCAAACTAGTATCTCTATGAAAGATTCATAAATTACTTCCAATGATCAATTTACTAGACTTTAGAACACACCCTAAGTATCCAGTGAATTTAGTGTTAACAACTTAATCAACAAAATGAGCTCAAAGATTCAAGACATGCCATGTATTTTTTAATAGCCTATTTTTTCCCCTCTTACATTGTCCTAAGAATCATCATCTTTACACATCACTTTCAACAAATTCAACTCGATTTCCTTTGTAACACCCTAGTTTTGACCCATGGTATCAAATTGCATATGATTTAAATATTGTATTAAATCGTGGTGTGGAGCTCGAGGCAAATGCCCCACCATGGATTTAGTGTTTTATGTTTTGGATTTTAAAATAGATGCCGATGGTTTATGTGCTAGCCAAGCACACTATGTTTTGAGACATCATGTAAAATGAAAATTAATAAAATACCATGGCTAGCTATGTGCCACAACGTTAAAGAGACGGGGGCATGATTTCACAAGGAATAGGGAGGGGGAAATAATCAAACCCTAAGGCCAATGGGGCAATGCCAAATTTCAAGGGAAAAACCTATCAACCTGTCAACTACCCATGTTGTCTTTTCTTCCCAGTCATCCAAAAGTGGTCGAATTAAATTAATTCCTTGGGATGGGCAAGACCACCCATTTTTTGGGGAAAAAAATTTTCTTGTCTTCCGGGGCAAGTAAGAGCCCAGGCTTGGGATTCCCCACCCATCCCTCATTTGCGTGGAAGGACGCACCTGATTTATCCCTCACGCAGTGGGAAGCTTGCAAAGCTCTCCTTCCTTCATGTTTTTTTTGTTGTTGTTGTGTGTGTGATCCCTTCAGGAATCCACGTTTTTCTCTCCCTCACGTCCTTGGAGTTGTTGTGCATTCCCCATTCATGTTTTTTGCAATTCCCTATGTTTTCCCCATGGTTGGGAAATGGTTTTGTGAACATTCAGTGGTTTGGTTCTCTGCGGGGCGTTTTTGTGTTGATTTCCACATTGGGAAATTTCATTGTTGTGGTTGCACAACGAATGGAAGAGAAGACCCATGAATTTTGGGTGGTTACTGAGGTCATTTTGGCCACGTGAAGCCCATAAACATTTCTGAGTTCGAATCCATGAGACACGGATTTGAGAGGTTCATTTTTTCCTATGTGAATCCACTGAACCATTTCTAAATCTAGGTTTCTCACCCAAGGGCTGATTTTCTCCATTCACAAAATCATTTTTGGTTGAAAAGGGTTTCCTTTATACCCAAATGCTAAGTTTTTCTATTGTGGGAATCCTGGTGATGGCCTGACAAGTAAGTCCAAGAAATCCATTTGTTATTTAGATTCATGTGTTTGATTAGCAGGCTGGTTTGGCTAGGTAAATCCAAAGAACCATCAGTTAATTGGTGGGTTGTGTGTTTGATGAAATGTTTGCCTTGCTTGAGTTAGCCAAGGAACCCCATGCTATTAGCTTAACTAAACAGTCTATGAAACCCAACTATATGTTTGCTTGACTATGGGTGTATGGTTTTGCCTATGTGTGAGCTTGTTGTTCCCTAGTGCCTTGTGGAATCATGCCCAACTCATGGGTTTCAATGATGCTAACAGATTGATGAGCTCACTGGCCTACGGTTGGGTGGAACGTTGCAGAGACATACCTAGTTGCGGGACAATCTTATTTCAAGATAAGTATTCTTGTGAATTTTATCTCCGCAACTGTATTTGGTTATGAATTAACATGAACATGTAGAATGCTTGAATGCTTGAGTGAATGTGATTGGATTTTGGTGTATGTTAATGATTTATGCATCTATGTATTTTTTTTAATCCAATGCATTTTCATGTTATTGATGATAGAAAGAGCACTAGTGGAGCATCATTTTACTTGGGAAATTGTTTAGTATCATGGATAAGAAAAAAATGGTCCTCCATTTCACTTTTGACAACAGAAGTTGAGTATATTGTTTTTGCATCATGTTGTACTCAAAGTCATATGGATGAAACAAACACTAGAAGATCTAATTGTGCAATATGAGGACCCAATTGTGATACATTGTGACAACATGAGTGCTTTAAACATATCCAAAAATCTAGTTATGCACTTCAAGACCAAGCACATTCCAATAAAATATCACTTTTTAAGAGAACAAGTGTCACATAATGTTGCCAAATTGGATTTTGTTGATACACAGGCTTCAAACTATCATCTTCAATTTCTGACTTTGGCTTCTTCTCTTTCACAATTTGCTTCTCTTTTGATCTAAATTATTGCTTCCTTGAACCATAATAGAATGATCCTCTTTCTTGGAAGATCTAAGAGCACACATCTAGATCAATTTATCTTGCTCTTTGTTTAGCGAATCAAAGAAATTACTCAAAGGAGGCATTTTCCAATTCGAAACAACAAGCCTAGTAGCATGAAAAGTAGACACAAAAAGTAAATATTCAGGACCCAATTTAGATAGAATGGAAAGGATTAATCGATCATATATTTTCTCAATCCCACAATACTTGAGAATTAGAACAAGTGACTGGAATTTTGTGAAGAAACCCTCAATATAATCAAAACTTCTTAGACTCATTGAGAATAACTCAATCTCCAATTGATACACTCTTAACTCATCTTGAACTCTGAACAGAGAATCAAGTTTGGTCCACACTTGGTTTGGAGTGGTCAAACCATCTATATGAAAGAGTACATTTTAGGAGAAATAGAGAGGAAAATCCATCCACATGCTTCATCCAACCTATTATGCCACTTAGCTTTCTCAACAACAAAATTTGGTTCATTCTCCAAATCCATAGAAACTATATAGAGTCCCTTACTACGCAATAGAATGCAAATTTTGGATTTCCATTCATGATATTTGAAGGGATTAAAGATCATATCTGTAGAAGAATCCATACTTATATGTTGATGTGCTCAAGGAGATACTCTTTGCAACTTGCACAAGAGAAACCAGGAGAAAATCATTTAAGCCAAACAAGCTCTTCTCCACAGAAGGATAGGAGACTCGATGCACTCCTCAACTCTATGGAACTTGCACAACTTTGCGCTGTGATACCATGTAGAAATACAATCTCTAATTATATGAGTAAATATATCCTTGATAGTAAGAAGAAGCACAAGAAGCAGATCGTTTTACTAATATAATTCTCACAAGCATAGATAGGAAAAATAGAGAGAAGAATAAAGATTCAATCACATGAATGAAGAGATGAATATTGGAGTGTATCCTTCCATTGAATAACTATGAATAATAGTGTACATAAATAGTGAATCCCTCACTAGTAAATTCAAGTTGTATGGGATACAACTCATCAAGCTGAGAAAGGTAGACTTACTAAATATGATAAATCCCCATAGGTGGATAAAGCACTTTCCTAATTAGTCAAGGACCTCACAATTTAGATAAAACATGAGTGAATTATCAAGTATGATGGAAAAACATGCTAATCTTGCAATCTGGAGAAAAAATCATGAAGGATGGGTTGGAAACAAAAGATAGTGATTTCCTAGTAGACTAGCTTTACCTTATCCACTAAAAAGCTGGAATAAAGTAGGATACAGGAAGAATCTGCCGGAAGGTGTAGTTACTAAATATGGAAGTCAATAAAGTAGACATGATCAAACAAGAATCAAGATAAAAGCACTCTTGGGGTATATATAGCAAGTGTTGACCATGTGGTGCAACTGGATGCCAACTATCTAGGCTAGTGGGTAGGAAATTAATAAAAAATGATTATATAGTTTATCCTAAGTACCGAGTGGTTTTATAATATTCCCACAGTCGAAATGACGGAGTCAGAAATGGTAGAATGCACAGTGTATTTGCGACATGGATTCTTGACATCAGAATCGATTAGTCAGACTCATAATTGAAAACTTCGACATGCTATAAATCCAAGAATAAAAGAGTTGGAAGTTTACATGTCTAAAGTCATAATTGTGAAGTTGAGTACTTCATAAACATATCGTTAAGCTTGCAGGATTAAAGTGAGAAGTTAATTCTAAGTAAGTATTATTTGTAAAGGGCCACAATGAAGAATATGACTATTAGGCAAAGAGGCACAATTGAGGGTATAAAAAACAAGGATTTAGTCTTCCAAATGGGGTGTCTCGTTACATTAAAATTGCATATCAAAAAGTGTACAGAAAACAAAAAATGTATTATTATTCAAGGGAGGTTGGGAGGTGCAAGGGAAGGAAACAAAATTCCTGTAGGAAGTTGTAGCTTCCTTCCATTTGTTTCAAGTAAACAAGGTTGTCATGTCCCCTCCTGCCTTAGAGGAGAAACATGACCATAGTTCCACACATTTGATGAAAGAGCATCCAGCTCAAGGTTCAATCTATTCAAGTCTGTGCATAAATCCTCTAACTTCCCAATAGTAGAGAAATTGATCCTATTAGTGATCCATTCGATGATCTACGAAGAAAAATCCTAGAGGAGATCGAACAGCGGAGAAAGATCGCGACGAAAATCGACAGTCACAATCTATTCTGCATCTGGAAACAAATCAACGGCCAAGAATCAACCTACAAGAATCAATGGTGCAGAAAGCTAGAGTTTGTGGAATCAGGGAAATATGGAAACTGCAATCCTGCATCCCGCATCCCACATGTAGAATAGACTATTCCAAAAAATAGATATTGTGAAGCTGCATCCTGCATCTTGCATGCGGAAAGGAGATTTGCGGAAGAACATTTGCGGAAATAGATTTTTACAGAAGGATGTTTCCGCATCCTGCATCCTGCATGCCGCATCTTGGGTGTTGTAGCATCTTTCACTTGTAGCTAAACATTTTATGTGTTGTAGCATCTAGCAAGTCGGTGCTTGAAAAATACTTGTAAATACAATTTTGCAGTAAAAGAAAGTGTTTGTGGTTTTCTCAATTGGGTTTCCATGATAAGTTCACGTGTTTCATTTCTATTGTTGATTTTATTTTTAAATAGTCATAAAAATTAAAGAAATATCTAAATACTAATTCACGTGCCTCCTTCTCAGTATTTCTTGATTTTCAACGAAAACCACCCTGGATGTGCTATCAACTTGCATGCTATGGGTTCTAGCATACCGGTGCAACATTTAGAACTTCCACTTGGCAATTTAAACTTGCAAGTTGTCAAACATTGCATCAAGCCTTTAAACCTTTCCTTGTAACCTTTGAACCATAAAAACACCATCACATGATTACAATCACCGTTGCATGATTTTCAAACCTAATTTAAGACCATAGTACATACCATCACATGTATGGTTTCTAAACTTTTAAACATTAACAACGTTAAAACCAAAAGGTCGCATAAGGTGGGTTAGAAACCTTAATTAAAAGTTAAGGTTAAAATTTACTATGTGAATTAACTTTATGCTTGAAGCACTGTGATCTTGTATGTTGTCTACAGTAATCCCATAAAACTCTGGTGTAGTTACTTAGTTTCCACTACTTGGCTCTGTCTTGGAACTGCACATAAATCTTGATGGTGAATGGCGATATCTCGATGGCCTAGGGGGTCTGGATTACCATTGCACCTGGTAGTGGGGTGGAAGAGGAAGTATGTCGTGAGGAATATAGTTTTGGATTCTCAAAATGATACTTGAGATATTCTTGAGTGCAACTCTGTTGTGTATCTATGAACTGAACTCGGGGGTGGCTTGCTAAAGTGATATTTGGCATGGCAGTGCCAAAGACTGGGTGGAATGTGGTTTGGATGATGCTAGTGGTGCATTAATAAGATAAGTGATTTATCTGATGTTTATTTAATTTACTTGGCTATTATCTGACTTATTTATAGATGCACATGAAATGTTTGATGAAACATATGAGTTATTTGTGGAATAAATTTCTTACAAAGTTCAATATATTTATGCAAGTAAATTTTATGAAGGAACTGGAAACTAGTTTTGGGGATTTTTTGCAGAAATTGTTTGAGGAAATAATTCTTTGGTACCTCTATTATAGAACTGATATTTATGCCCCTATTCATTATATAATGTGTATTTTGATGGTACAGTAACCTTGGAATGGTTTAAGACACTTTTCTTTGATGCTTCTACCTTTTATTTGGAAACTAGTTCTTCGATCATACTGTTTGGCATAGTTTGGAGAATTATCACTTGAAGTGTTTGTAAAAATGTTTGAGTGTTAATTTTATGATTATGTATGATAAATAATGTTGAAATGTGTGTGATAATTTGAGGATAAATCTTCTTGGTAGTTTTGGGAAATTCCTACTGAAATTATAGATCAATTTCTGATTTCTAGCTCCTTCAATAGAATTGTTTTGAGTAGATTTATGACTTTGCATATGAAGTGTTTGAAAAAATGTTAGAATGAGATATAACTATTTTATGACTGATAAAACATATTATTCATATTTTGAATTGCATTTGAATTATTCTATGAGTTGTGGATTTAATTATTCTAGTGATTCCTAGAATTACTAGTCAATCTGGATGAGTAGAATTAACTCATTTTCTGAGTTGCTTAATGGACTGTATATGGGTGGAAAGATACAGAAATATGGCTATAAGTGACCCCTAATATAATTTCCATGAGATACAATAGTCATATATTTCTCTTTATTTGTCATTTGGAAAGTTAAATTGGAAACTAGGTACATTGCGGTGAAATTGGTAAATAGTTTTTGGATTTGGATCTATGTTTTTGGTAAAATATGAATGCACATACACATACTATGTTATTGGTGGTTTAATTGTGTTATATAATTATATTTTCAAAATCTTTACCTTTACCTCTATGTTCCTTGAAACTCGGTACAATTGGTTTGATTGAATTCCTAGCAGTGTTTATTAACAAGTTGTACTGACTGAACTTGAAATATTCTTCGTTTATGTACTCGGATCATATATGAAAAAGTACTTTAGTTTTTTGTACATGCTTTCTTAAATATGTGTATAATGGCTTTAGTTTCACTTTTTGGTTTATTGGCATGGTTGTGTGTAGAATTTGTGCAAGACTAGTTATTAGTGTTGAACGACTAGTTAACTAGTTCTCGTGGAATCATTTTCATAATTACTATGTTTAATTAATTGGAAAATGGTAATTAGGCCTGATTTGCATGGTATTAGGCGTTTATTATCCATTGGACATGATGAAAAATGGTTAAGTGATAAACAAATGAAATTATAATATGTATAGTCAATTGTGCACTAAGTGTCGTTAAGTATCGTAATGAGAACACTAATTACTAGTTAATCATGCTTAAGAGTAAATGGACTTTAGAGGTGGAATTTATGTTTGAGTTGGATTGGAATGGATATGTGATGTTTCTATAAGGTGTTAGTAACCCTTCCCAACCCTTATTAGATGTTGGAACAGTTATTGAATTTATTTTAATTTATTGGTAATTAAAGGAACTTTGTCATGATTAAATCCTTCATAATGAAATTTAATATTTGTTTAACTAATTTGATGTGCTAAAATGATCTAATTAGCCTTCGAGAGATAATTATATGTCCCTAATACCCTTTGATATACATGGGGGGCATTATAAGATCATCTTCTGCAACATGAGTGTGTGAACACTTGACCATATTATGCAACATCAGTATATGAATAATGGATAATCTCTTGCACCATCAGTATGTGAATATTGGATCATCTCCTGCAAAATCAGTGTGTGAATACTGGATCATATTTTGCAACATCAGTATGTGAATACTGGATCATCTCTTGCACCATCAGTATGTGCATACTGGATCATCTCCTGTAACATTAGTATGTGAATACTGAATCATCGTCTACAACATCAGTGTGTGAATATTGAACCATCTTCTGCAACATCAGTATGTGAATATTGAATCATCTTCTACAACATCAGTATGTGGGTATTGAATCATCTTCTGCAACATCAGTATGTGGCTATTGAATAATATTGTGCAACATCAGTCTGTGGATACTCAATCATCTTCTGCAACATCAGTATGTGGACACTAAATCATCTTCTGTAATATCAGTATGTGAATATTAAATCATATTCTACCATATCAGTATGTGAATACAGAAGCATCTACCTGCAACATTAGTATATGATACTGAATCATCTTATGCAATATCAATATTTGAATACTCAATCATATTCTACTATATCAGTAAGTAAATACTAAATCATATACTTGCAACATCATTATATAAATACTAAAATAACAACAACAGCATCATTAGCATGTCAGTGCTAAAGCCTCATCATGAACAAATAACTGTTATATCATTATTTGTAAAATTAGTAAAGAAATACTGAAACCACTTCATCAATCATAAGTACAAAAATATTGAAACTACCTCATCATCATCAGTATGGGAATACTAAAACACCTCATCAACCTCAGTATAGAAATAATAAAACCACCTCTTTCCCTTTGGACATTTGGAGAAAAATCATGGTGGTTTCTTTAGTAGATCCACCCGGGTGTTTGTCTAACTTACTAACCCTTTCAGGCTAACACACCTATTTAGAAAGATGGATCTCCCTGGGGACTAAAAAAGCCTTGTCTGTCTTACTAACCCTTTGGGAGGAAACAATCCTATCCATACATACTAATCCCCTTAGGATCAAAATGCCTCATTTGACTTACTAACCCTTTCAGGCCAACAATCCTAGCTAGACATACCCTACCCTAGACTGAGCTACCATGCCACTGAAACACGAAACCTTCTACCTCTTCTTCACACCCTCTTTTGAGGGAGGTCCTTTCAAACTACACCAAGCTTGTCTTGAAAGTATTCAAACTTTACACGAGACAAAGGCTTAGTCAATACATCTGCTACTTGTTCATTTGTAAGAACATACTTGAGCTTTATTGCTCCCTTCTACAACTTTTTCTTTATCATTCTTCTCTTATACATATGCAACTGCATCGTACGTCCACAACTTCATCATTTCTTCTCTTATCCATTTGTAACTTTATTTGTCTTCTCTTGTACATCCACAACTGCATCATTATTCTCTTCTACATATGGAACTTCATCATTCGTCTCATGTACATCTAAAACTACAACATTCTTCTCTTTTACATTCGTAGCTTCGTCATTCTTCTCTTGTAGGTGATTGCATATGATCCTTCCTACAAGTCAAATACAATTGTATGATTAGAAACATTTCATAACGTATTCATAATGACAAATTCATATGCATAAATATATATGTCATATAATCATGCAACCATTTCTGCTAATACAACATTCATCCATATCTCGTACACAAACGGTAACTTTCTAGATGCCTTACATTTCTACCGAGACATTATTATCAGTGTGCACTACTCCCAACATGTCAACAAACAGGCTTCATTCTAGACTGTGTAGCAATGGAATGTTGTACATCACCATAAACCATTTACCCGTCGTATGCATATTATTAGTAAATTTTCCATAAATGCAAATACTATAACATGCATAATACACTTCCTAAATCTAGTAACATATCTATGTACACAACTAAACAACTAGATATATAGGAAATGGCAATTCAAATAATTATATTTGTTTGTTTGGTGGACTCCATGTGGATCTTTGTCTCCCTGCATGAGTTATTGGAGTCTCTAATAACGTTCTTTACTTCATCGTATGATTCTAAGTACTTGAGCTTATCTTGCGATCGTGAATACTGAGAAAGTATTCTTACACCAAAGATCACATAGAACTATGTATTGGTGTTGAATCTACGTGTCCTACAAATGCACCCTTATTATCCAATGTTGAAAATGGATAAGAGTATGATCTTCGTCTCTATTGGTAGAATTATTCTAGATAAAATTACATATTCCTCATCACTTGAGGAATCTTCCCTTGCTTTCTTCTCAGCTAAAATATATTCATCCTTGGTTGGACTAAGAGAAACACTGGTATTCTTTCTGCAACATGATAGAGTGCTATTTTTGTTTGTAGCACTGTCAACCCAATTAGAATCATCATATTTCTACAGGAATGTCCTTTGACCTCTTGAATATATAATTCCATATTCAATTGTACCCTTCAAGTACCACACCACGTGCATTTCCACAACCATGTGAACACATCCCGGCTCCACAAAGAAAATATACAGCCTCAAGTTCGTCACGTACATCGACGAACCAATATTCTTCCTATAGATTGTGACATTATTGATTTTTGAAGTAGGATCACATATCTACTTCATGTTTTCTTCCATTGGTGTATCCCAACATCTCAAACCTTATATCAATTACACATTTTCCTTGGCCAAGGAAAATGTACCTCAAATCTCGAAAATCATGTCAAGATTATCAAACTTTGAGATCTACCACAGTCACTCCCTCTTAAGTGGAGCACCATCCTTCCTCTGCATCTTGTACTCTATGCATCGGAATATTTGAGTGACAAGTAGCCTCCTCTACTACTAATATTCTGTGTATCCATGTATGTTACCTCTCAAGATCACTGGATATCAAGATCCTCCATCTCAAACTTTGTTGCAAGTTTCTCTTGCACCCATCTATGAGATTCATGTCTTGTGTAGGATTCTATATTCAACATTGTATTAAAGGTTGGGATCTCCATCACTCTAGTTGATCCTCAAGCTCCTCGTGTAACTGTATGTGATATCCCATGGGTTCCTACTGAGTTTGTAGAAATCCTTCTACACATAGGTGGTTGTTTGTAGAGAGTCCCAAATCCTGGGGGTTCCTCAGTCTCTTCTTCTACTTTGATTACACCAATGTTTTAGTGTAATATCCATTACCGAAGAGGTGTGTCTATCAATTAGAGAAATGTCTCACCATGATTGACTCCCTCTTTCTGAGAGAAACCACAAACATTTCTTTGTATCTCTTGATACTTCCATCTAATGTATTGTTTATCTTGTAGATCTACTTGGAACATGTTACAAAACTCCCCTTCAAGTATCCAAAAATCATTCTACACGATTGAATGGTACTTCTTGATCATAAAGTCCTTCCATTCTTTCTTCTTGGGACATTGTTTCACAAGGTATCCTTTCTCATCACAACTGAAACATCTGAGTTGTGAGATGTCCTTCTTCTAAAGTTCTTTTATTCTCACGAGAATGTTCTTACTTCTTGTTCTTTTTATTCTTCACATGAGTTGTTAGGGATTATTTTCATATTCATCCATCTCTTCTTCTTTTTCTATCAATTGAGCTTCTTCTTATGTGCATTCCTCCATAGGTGAGATTGAGTCCTTGTAGAACAAATCCCTTGAATGAAAGATTCCCATGAATTTGGGAGAATATTCAAGGTTGTAATTTATGCTTCTACTTCTTTGACATTGTCCCCAATGGATTGTAGTTTCTCCTTGAGCTAAGAGATGCTTGTGAGGTAAGATTGAATGCTTTCTGACATTTTCATATTCACATCCATGAGTTGAGTTCTCAAGGTTATCTTCCTGTTGATGTTATTTCCTTCGTATAAGTTGGTCATTCTATTGAACATCTCCTTAGGAGTCTTCAAGGATGATACATGTGAGATCTAATGGAGAAGGAAATAATCCTCTTGGATTTGACTAAGTCGTTCTTGTGCTTTGTCTCCATCTCCCTCTGGATCTGCAGCTTCTTCTTTGACATAGTTCTCCAAGTCATGCTTCTTCAGGTATGAGAAGCACTCTATACTTCCATGCTCATAAATTCTTGGCTCCTTCAGGATTTTCCTCAAGGTTGGTATTATTTGTCATCATGATAAAAATGAGAACCTCAAATGGAAATAGAGAGGATAGAACTTACCAATGAGATCGCTTCAACTTGATGTTTGCTTGAAATCTTTTATGGAAAACTGCTTCTCGTGTACCTAGGGTTTGATAGAGAAGCCCTAATTTTTCAACTTATTTATCTTTCAAATATGATTGGATAGAAACATGTTCCTCCTTAAGGAGAGCTAAGAAGCATACTGATTTTCCCAAAACTATGGACAAAATTGCAAAATATGTAATGCTCTAGTTTTCCCTGAGAGTAGTGTTAGGTCAAAAATTGAAAAGCCAGACAATGATAAAATTATTCCATGGAAATATGTTCTTTCCTAGGGAGTGTTTGATGGTTCTCCTTGTTCACCTTATTGATGGAGGGAAGTGCCCAAAACATGAAGCCCTAGTTTCTCTAATTTCTTCTGCAGAATTGTATGATCTTGATTCTGCTATATCTCCGTAATTCCTGCTCCTCTAGGTATGAAAATTCGTCTTGAGATAGCCTCATATTTCTTATTTGAAAACCCACAGGTTAGATTAGATTTGGTTCACCAAATGGAAATTATGTTAAGTTTCCTAGGGTAACATGTTTGAGGACTAGTTCAATATAGCGAACTTGTACGAACTTCCACATGTCACTGTTTCAACTTCGGGGTATGAAACTCATACCACAAAAACTAAAGTCTATTCCTTATCTTCAAAATCTTGTGAAAGTTTATTTGGAATTTCCTTGCCTAATATATAGCGATTTTCCCTACTTCACCTGTTTATGACTGAATTATGGAAGAGGATGGAACCTTGATTTGGAGGAATCATATCTCCCACATTATAGTGAATCTGAGGTTGAAACTTGCACACAAGTTACAAAAATATTTCATCTTTGGCATGTCCAAGTTTCAATTCATAAGCATTTACGAAACCTGATTTATAACGAAAATTCCAAGATTACTAAATTTTTCCTTCTAGGGTTTTTCAAGCATGAAAGCTTAATCCCCACTAGTTGCAGTTGTAGCAATGTTTCAGCTGCACAAAGAATTGTTTCAGGGTGTCTCTGATACCATGTTATAATTTTGATTTTTATGCAATATCTAAAAACATTTAGCATCATAACATCATAACCATAAGCAAAGAATCACTGAAAGACAAAGAAGCACAACCACACAAAAGAACACATAGATTTATCCTAGAAAACCCTCATGGGGGGAGAAAACCCAACAAAAATTCCTCTATATAGAATTCAACTGTAATATCCCGATTTTGACCCCATTATATTAAATTGTAAATGATGTAAATAGCGTTACTAAATCTTGGTGTGGAGCTCAAGGCCAAGGGCCCACCATGGATTTAGCATTCTATGTTTTGACAAGTACAATCAATGCATATGGTTATTGTGCTAGCTAGACACATGATATAATTTTGGACATCATGTAAATATGCAAATTAATAAAAGTATCCTCAACTAGCTATGTCAAAGCAACATTAAAGAGACGGGGGCATGATTTCACAAGGAATATGGAGGGAAAATATTCAAACCCTTGATCCAATAGGGTAAAGCCAAATGTCAATGGGAGAACCCATAAAACTGTCAAATACCTTTTTTTGTCTTTTGCACCCACTCATTTATTTCTTCCAGAAGTTGGTTGGGGCAGTTAATGCATTAGGAATGGAAGAGTATGGCAGTCAAAATTCGGATTGGGGAAGCCATCAGTTTTTGAAAAACATGTTTTTGCTTATTGGGAAAGTAAATACCCATAAATGCATGCCCAAGCCATTATGCATCCACGTCCTTCATTTCCTCACACAATTGAAACTTGTTGTGCTTTTACCTTCATGTTTTTTTGTCGTTTTTCATTTTCTACATGCCCATAAATACATTTTTGTTGTTGTTGAGTGAATGTCCATCAACGATCCACGATTTGTGGGTTTAGGGAGGTTGTTGTTGCTCTCACAATTCCCATAGATGTTTTCTGAGTTCGAACCACGAATTGGGGGTTTGCAGAGGTCATTTTTTACCATAAACGTTTGTTGAAATCCAGTTTGCTCACTAGGATTGATTTCCCCATTTTCCAATTTCGTTTTTTATCCCTGAGATGTTTTTCTACAACCCAGCAGTTGTATTTTGTTTTTATGGAAATCCTTGTTTTGGTTTGAACTCTTAGGAGTGGAAGAGGCCCAGAACATGGATGATTTTAAGGAACCATACTTATTTAAAAGTGTATAAATGTTGGCGAATATTACCAATTCTTAAAATGACAACTATAAAATGATTGGCGATATTTTTCAAAAAATATTTTAATTTCCAAGGAATTTATATCGTTTATATAATAATTTGGCAATTTTTAGGGTGAAAGAATTTTACCCCATCAAAATTGGGCGAAACAGGGCTTCAAAAAAATGCAAAATGGAAAATATGTTTTGGGAGAAATACATGGAAAAATATCCCACTCGGCTAAAATTCGCCCCTAAAATCATCCCTGGCCCAGAATTGGATTGATAAACCTAGTGAAGAGAGGAACCTCACAAACAAATCAAGAGGGGTTGGTTATCTTTCTATGCACACCTTAGAGAGCACTGGAAGGGAAGGTATGGCCTGAGGGACTGTGTAACAAACAATGGAATACTTCCTTGTCTTGGGTGTGTAGGTATTATGGAGAATAAGCCAGATCTGGTGCAGGTGTCCATAGCGCTGTGGCTGAAATCACTAGCTTAGCAATTCTACCTTTCCACTTCCTTAGCAACCTGAGAAACCCAACTGTGTTTGGATTGGCTGAATTTTGATATGTATGTGGCTATGTGTGAGCCTATTGTTCCCTAGTTCCTTGTGGAAATCATGCCTAACTCGGGGGTGGTAGTGGTGCTGAGAGATTGATGAGCCCCCTCGCCTATGGTTTGGTGGAACGTTGCAATGACATAGGTATTTGCGGGAAAACTCCTTTCCAAGATAAGTATTTCCTATGTATTCAAGTTTTGCAACTGTATTTGTTTTAAAATTATTATGAACATGTTGAATGCTTGATTGTGTTGAATGTATTTGCTTCCGCTATATATTGCATTATGCATCTGAGTATGTATAATTTTATGTTCAATACATTTTATGTTATATTCATGGGGCTAGACTGCCCATTTTGACAGTAGCAACACTGAGGTCACTTCGTCTCCGTTGATTAGAGGGGAGAGGACGTGACATCAACCAAGTATAGTATAAAACACCAAGAACAAGAATAGCAGCTCCCTTCTTGTAGTATACTCTCTCTCTCTCTCTCTCTCTCTCTCTTGCTCAATACTTAAGTGAAAGTGTGTGAGAATGAGAGAGGCACCTCACCTATTTATATTCATCGGGTGAGTTACTCAAATAACTAACTAGGTTAGTCAGATTCTCTAATTAGGGCTGACCTACATAGGAAGACTCAAAATAACATTTATAAAATACTTTTGTGGGTACTATTGACCCAACTTACAACATAGGTTTTACCTTATGACTTTTACGTGACCAATTACATCAAGGACGTCTCCAATGGAGGAATAACATCTCCGAAGGAGGAATACAATAAAAGTACAATAGAATATATTTTGAAGTTACATTTCTTTAACATTATGAGCTTTGTTCAAATGATCTCCACATCTCCTACTTGTTGCACGTGGAGTCTCTTCCTACAATTAAACCCGCAACATGGAAACTGTGAAAAATGTAAATCCACAATGTGGATATTGGAAGATGATGGATAGAGCATGGAGATGAATTTTGACCTCACTTCAACCATATGAAAACATGTAATGAAAATTCAGAAATACGACTTTTAATCATACACATTTATTGAAAATTGACCTTGAAACTCCATAAAATACAACCATTGATGACATAAACAAGCTAGATGTTGAATTCTAATGAAAACACACCATGATACTACTTGAATATAAGCATAAAAAAATTGAATGCATGTAGTTCACGGACTCTAAAATTATTGTTAAATCCCCAAAATGAATCCCTCACTTCACCATCAAGGTTTCACAACTATTGGTTAAAGTTTTGAGTTATCATGTTAGGAGGCATTGAAGGGTTCATTGTAGCTATGTCATGGTCACTTTGCTACAAACAATTGTTTGTCTGCTTGGTCACTGCAGACAATATTCATAATCAATGTCATCTATAGTGTTGTTTAAAGCCATCTCTTTTCAACATAGAGTTCAATTTTTTTGTTAATATATGTGGTCGAGAAAAAATTTAAACTTCATTAAAATTTAGTTGTAAGGAGGGTCGCAAGGTCGCACATATGGGTCACAACATATTATTATCACTACGAAAAACCTATTTTTTATGAGTGGAGCGAGCTGGCATGTCATGTTTCATTCATGAGTCTTTTCCATTTGCTACATTCTTAATGTACTCGTGTCTCGAAGAAACAGATTGGTAATAGGTTATAATTGTCAATTATGTTCATGTACACATTTATCTATACAATGAGAGAGTTCTAATTATATGTCACATGAACTATGGAACGAGTGTTCTTGTTCCTTAAACTCAATCTAAAAAGCAAAGGACACATTCCCTTGTTACTAGTATATTTCAATGTTGGCCTCTTTCAATTCTTCTTCTTATTCATTTATATTCTTATTATTTTTTTGAGTATGAAACATAAAAAGTTTTAAATTCTTTATATTTATTACATTGTTGAGAATAATTATCTTTCTTCTTATTCCCTTTTTTTCATTATTTTTTTATTCTTTTACTTACGATTTTTTGTACATTTACTATCTTGAAAAAATTAGAATTTCACATTTCCCCTTTATTCTTGTCTAATTTTTCTTTTTACTTCTTATTCAAAATACGTGAAAACAATTACTTAATGAACACTTATTCTTAGTACTAGTTTTTTTTCTTGATGAAGCATAAGTCTTTATTCTTGTATAATTTTTCTTTTTAGTTTTTATTCAAAACTTGTGAAAACAATCACTTAATGAACACTTATTTTTATTACTAGTTTTTTCCTTATAATGCATAGGTCTATATATGATTGTTCTTTCTATCATTTTTTTAAAATATTTAGATATGATTGTTCTTTTTATTTTTATTTCTAAGTATTTAGATATGATTGTTCTTTCTATCTTTTTCTTTTAAGTATTTATATTCTAATACTTTCTTGGTGATACAGAAAATGAATGACTTGCTTTTTTATTTTTATTATTTATTTATTTTTCACAACTTAGAAAAAACATACAATATTCTAAGTTTTTTTATTTAACACATCAATGACAATATAAAGTGTACTTTTTATTTCTACTTGTATGTGATAAGTTTATTTAACAAATCAATGACAATATCAAAGGAAAATAGAATGGCGAACTGTAAATGCAACCTCAAATTCAGATTAAAATTCATAGGGAACTTTTACTGTGCTACTACTTTTTCAATTCAATTTTTGTTGTACAACTTCTCGGGCTCCCACTTCAATAAAAAGTTATTCCATTTT
The DNA here is from genome assembly GCA_001517045.1 of Pseudotsuga menziesii. Classification (NCBI taxonomy): domain Eukaryota; kingdom Viridiplantae; phylum Streptophyta; class Pinopsida; order Pinales; family Pinaceae; genus Pseudotsuga; species Pseudotsuga menziesii. The sequence continues at coordinate 41,285 of LPNX010512920.1, read as the reverse complement.
ATGTATTACTACTGTAGAAGAAACTTTAATGACCGTTCTCAAAATACAGTAACCAGGCAAAAGCTTGACTAACAAAAGGGTTCCATAAAAAATTTAACAATATCTGACGGGCAAAATGGGAACCGCGACCACCAGTTTACTCGCCAAACCCTAATTCTTGATCCTTTACATTTTAGTATTAATTGTAAATTTTATAAATCAACTTTGCGATTTTAGATTGAAGTTTAGTCAATTAATATATCATTGAAACTCTCTTCAATCAAATCAATCATGCATCCTTGCTCGGTCCAATTGTGTTCAAGGGCCAACTTACTCCTGACTCCAATTATGTTCACGGCCCAAATTTCTAAGGGGAGATTATGCTCTTGTTTGATTTTTAATATTAAGATATTTAATTTTTTGGTTCCATATAATTCATGGAAAATTTTAATTTTAAGTATACGAGCATAATTAGCTTTTTATTTTTTTGAAATTATAAATTAATTATTTAATTTTATATTTTATATTTAGGTTTATAAAGAAATAGGTGATCTAATTTATGTTTTTGTAAGTAATGTGGTGTCAAATTATATTTTATAAAAGTGAAATGGGACTTTTAGCTATGATTATAATTGAAAGGATATCAATTTTGGGGATGTTTGTTGTGACATATAATCTAGGGTTTATGTTGAGTTGTTATAGAGTTAAATGAAGTTTTCCAAGTATTAGTATATATTCATTTTAATTTGGATTTTACTTAGAATTGAGAGGGATCAAATTCTTTGAGGTGTGAGCTTTTCTTCAATTCTTTGTTTTAATGATGGTTCAACTATGTGGTTCAGTGGTTCAATGACCATTCAACTCTTATTGTATAGCAAGAACTATCCAAGTTTCATTAATTTACTTTATATTATGATCAACATTGTAAAATTTAATTTACTTAATATTCTAAATTATTTTATTAAAGCACCATGTGTCAACTCCATTTTGAGCACATAATTAAACTTTTCCTTCATAATCCATTGTATTATCTCTCAATGCAACAATTTAATCAATGAAAGACTTATGATTCTATGTTAAAATTGATTATTTAAACATGCATATAAATCTAAATTAATTAGATATTATCATAAAGATTTATTTGAGTACAAATGTTCAATTATGGTTTAAGTTTCAAAATCAATAAAGTATCGAATTTCATAGCTTACTTTAATTATTAAGGAGGCCTTGTATATTATTTATGAAAACTAACAACACTTAATCAACGTAGAAGTAAGATGTCAAAGAGTGTTTAATGTTTCTATCTATGACAACAATGAAAAGGTGTAGTCTAAATATTCTAAGTTTTCAACTTTTTTTGAGCATATTTTCCATCTTATTTTGTTGGTTGGAAATCTTTAAAAATTCTTAGAATCACATATATTAGCTATGAAAATTGCATAATTTGGGTGCCATGGGGGTATGTGAAGATGTTGAATCTATTTAAAATTCAAAAACACAATTTAAACACTTCCACATTTAGATTTTACCAAATTTTTTTTACCAGAATCCAACCAAAGCCCACCTTAAAGTTATCCATATTCAAAGAAGCTCATAAATTATGCTATGAAATAGTGAAATGGAAAGATATTCCATCAATAATGGAAACAAGTTAAATTAAACTAGAATAGGGGTTTTGAGTTGTCCTTCCCTAGAGTGGGCCCTACCCAAGAATGTCCCATGAACCCAGTCATAATTCTAAATCCCCATTGGAACCAAAACTTTATTTATGGACAATGCAAAAGCTAAACAAGTATTTACAACTTGAAATTCTTTGTTTACTATTGGGATATGAAAGGGATTTCAAAAGGTCAAACTAAACAAGATCAAAGATGATATGAATGAAAACCAATTCTACAATCTTAAGCCATATATATATATATATATATATATATATATAGTGAAAATGTCATGAATACTTCGAGGAAGAGAACCAATGGCTCTACAAATATAATCCCTAAAACAAAGCATATTGTATATCTAATTAAACTTCATCTGTTTGTAGCATTGTTAACCCAATCCGAGTCATCGTATTTCTACATAAATATCCTTTGGTCTTTTGAATATATGATTCCATATTCAATTTTACCCTTCAGGTACCACACCACGTGCATTTCCACAACCATGTGAACACATCTTGCCTCCACAAAGCAAATATACAACCGCAAGTTCGTCACATACATCAACTAATCAATATTCTTCATGTAGATTGTGACATTACTGATTTCTGAAGTAGGATCACATATCTACTTCAAGTTTGATTCCATTGGTGTATCCCAACATCTCAAACCTTATATCAATTACACATTTTAATTGTCTAAGGAAAATGTACCTCTAATCTCGAAAATCATGTCAAGATTATCAAACTTTGAGATCTACCATAGTCACTCCCTCTTAAGTGGAGCACCATCCTTCCTCTGCATCTTGTACTCTATGCATCGGGAGATTTGAGTGATAGGTGGCCTCCTGTACTGCTAATATTATGTGTATCCATGTATGTTACCTCTCAAGGTCACTAGATATCAAGATCCTCCATCTCAAACTTTGTTGTAAGTTTATTGATCCGGATTTATGTGTGAACAAAATGAAAGAACATATACATAATCATAGTCACAGACATTTTGCAAAGATAACAGAGATACAGTAAACACATATTCTATTAAATGGTGGAAATAGAATAGACTGTAATACAATTGCTAGAATGGTGGTAGTTATCTTTGAGAAGAGATGTGGCTGCTATGCTCATACGTGCCAAGATGAATACAAAATGAGGCCAAAGGAGCCTATTTATAATAATAATGAGGGTGAGAACCCCAAAAGTCCAAAACGGAGCCCTAGAAGATGAACCGTTATAAAGTTTGCGGCCCCAAGGTGGTGAGTTGAACAGTCAACTTCCCGGGGTCATAACTTTTGCATACGATCTCTGATTTGGGCGTTCGATAGCTTGTTGGAAGGGTCTATCTAAGATTTACAAATTTTGGTCGGTCAAATGCATGTTAATGTCAACCAACTGGCCCTCAAATCGCCAAAAAACGTCGTTTAGGGCCTTAAAACGGCCCTAGAAGTTTGGGACCCAAAAAATTGTAGAAAAATAATTAGGAAACTGGCACAATGGACAATTGTTTTGAGCCAGTAGAATAGGTGGGTGGCCACCGATATCCATTTGGATCAATTCTCATCCTTAGGAAGCAATGGTTTCCATTGCGTCGAATCCCGTATCATATCTCGAACTGTGTGTTGAGTTGATCTCCTGGTGCGACATTTGCTGAAGTGAAGAGGCTTCCTTTGTTTGACATCCTGAGAAGGCTGTAATTGTTGTATGGATGATTTGTTTCTGTATGAGCACCTTGAATGCATGGCCTTGCATTGTAGAGGTACTCAGATAGATGAGGAAATAATGGATCTATCTTCTTCTTGTGTCTGATGAGCATAGACACCATGTGCAGAGGGTGTGGAGGTCTCTATGATCTTATGTTCTCCTTTAGACACAATTGTGAAGAGGAATAATTTTCTGATGTGGGAGCTTATCTTCCTACCTTGCAAGACTTTGTTAGGTCCAACAGTCTCTGGTATTCGATAGAGCTTTCCTCCCAAAGTAACAATGACACTGCGAGGCCGTGACTCATATACAACATGACGCTTTCACATATATGGTTGTCCTAAAAGAACATCACAGACTTCAAGTGGGGCCACATCACACAGTACCTCATCCTTGAAAGGCTTGATGCCATATGGTAAGAGGCATTGTTGAGTAATGCGTATACCTCGTCCTTGGCTTAGCCAACCAATGTTGTAAGTTTGCGGGTGTGGTGTTGTTGGAAGCTCCAATCTCTTGACGACTTCTGCTGAGATCAGGTTCTTTTGGCTATCGTTGTCAACAAAAAATGTAGAGGCATTCCCTTCACCCACATCTGTGAGTGGAAGAGGGACTCCTCTGCCTTTGACTCTTCAAGATCCTCTAGTTGAATACGTGCAGTAGCAACAGTGGCAATGGGGTCTGCATCAATGATCTGCCTCCCATTGTATGCGACTATTGCATTGGGTTCGGAATCAGAATCAGGATCTGATTCTGAATATTTGATCTTGGCTACTAATGACTACTTTGAGTGACATTCATCAGTGTTGTGCCAAGGGATTTTATGAAATTCACACCACTTACCAATGTCCTTCTTTGCTTGTGGCGGGGACTGGTTGTCGTTTCCTTTTGTTGTGTTTTGCAGAACAGGGTTTCCCTTGCCTTGCTTCTGCGGTGGATTTGCTGGTCCAGAGTCTCACTTGTTCTTTTGTCGAAATTTCTCCTCGATTTTGACAGCATACCGACAGGCAGATCCAAGTGAAGAGATCTTGAGGAATTTCATCTCAGTTTGGATGTATCGATGTAGACCACTACGATATTTCAGAATTAGGTGTCACTCAAAGTCCTTGATACTCATCTTTGTACGTAGGGTATGAAAATGATTAGTGTACTCCGACACCGTCTGGTCCCTTTCTTGATGCAGAATGGTCCATTTTTTCTACTGGTCATCATAGTTTCCCACATGGTAATGCTGTTCCTTGACGACATCTATGAAAGAGGCCCAAGTGGGATTTGCTTCAATAAAAAATTATTCCACCAATTAATATATCATTGAAACTCTCTTCAATCAAATCAATCATGCATCCTTGCTCGGTCCAGTTGTGTTTAAGGGCCAACTTACTCCTGAGTTCTGACTCCAATTATGTTCACGGCCCAAATTTGTCAACTATGGGTGTGTTTTCAAATTCTTGTGGAGAATATGCTCTGGTTTGATTTTTAATATTAAGAAATTTAATTTTTTGGTTCCATATAATTCATGGAAATTTTTAATTTTAAGTATAGGAGCATAATTAGCTTTTTATTTGTTTTAAATTATAGATTAATTATTTAATTTTATATTTAATATTTAGGTTTATAAATAGATAAGGTGGTCTAATTTATGTTTTTGTAAGTAATGTGGTGTCAAATTATATTTTATAAAAGTGAAATGAGACTTTTAGCTATGATTATTATTGAAAGGATATCAATTTTGGGGATGTTTGTTGTGACATATAATCTATGGTTTATGTTGAGTTGTTATAGAGTTAAATGAAGTTTTCCAAGTATTAGTATATATTCATTTTAATTTGGATTTTACTTAGAATTGAGAGGGATCAAATTCTTTGAGGTGTGAGTTTTTCTTCAATTCTTTGTTTCAATGATGGTTCAACTATGTAGTTCAATGGTTCAATGACCATTCAACTCTAAAATTGTATAGCAAGAAGTATCCAAGTTTCATTAATTTACTTTATATTATGATCAACATTGTAAAATTTAATTTACTTAATATTCTAAATTATTTTATTAAAGCACCATGTGTCAACTCCATTTTGAGCACATAATTAAACTTTTCCTTCATAATCCATTGTATTATCTCTCAATGCAATAATTTAATCAATGAAAGACTTATGATTCTATGCTAAAATTGATTATTTAAACATGCATATAAATCTAAATTAATTATATATTATCATAAAGATTTATTTGAGTACAAATTGTTCAATTATGGTTGCAAGTTTCAAAATCAATAAAGTATTGAATTTCATAGCTTACTTTAATTATTAAGGAGGCCTTGTATATTATTTATGGAAACTAATAACACTTAATCAACTTAGAAGTAAGATGTCAAAGAGTGTTTAATGTTTCTATCTATGACAACAATGAAATGGTGTAGTCTAAATATTCTAAGTTCTCAACTTTTTTTGAGCATATTTTCCATCTTATTTTGTTGGTTGGAAATCTTTAAAAATTCTTAGAACACATATATTAGCTATGAAAATTGCATAATTTGGGTGCCATGGGTGTATTTGAAGATGTTGAATCTATTTAAAGATTCAAAAACACAATTTAAACACTTCCAAATTTAGATTTTACCAATTTTTTTTTTACGAGAATCCAACCAAAGCCCACCTTAAAGTTATCCATATTCAAAGAAGCTCATAAATCATGCTATGAAATAGTGAAATGAAAAGATATTCCATCAAGAGTGGAAACAAGTTAAATTAAACTAGAATAGGGGTTTTGAGTTGTCCTTCCCTAGAGTGGGCCCTACCTGAGAATGTCCCATGACCCTTGTCACAAATCTAAATCCCCAATGGAACCAAACTTTATTTATGGACAATGCAAAAGCTAAACAAGTATTTACAACTTGAAATTATTTGTTTACTATTGGGATATGAAAAGGAGTTCAAAAGGTCAAACTAAACAAGATCAAAGATGACATGAATGAAAACCAATTCTACAATCTTAAGCCACACACATATATATTGAATATGTCATGGATCCTTCGAGGAAGAGAACCAATGGCTCTACAAATATAATCCCTAAAACAAAGCATATTGTATATCTAATTAAACTTCATCAAGTAGTGAATTCCCTTCCTAACTAGACCAACACTATCTTGTAGTTGATTTTGAATTTTTGAACTCCAAATGGATCAATGGGTTGTCTATTGAGGCTTGACAACCTACACTATCACAAACATAGATTGGTGACATGATATTGAGAATCTCCTTCTACTACCATTTCTAAGGACTCTACAACTATCAGAAGTAAAGTGGATATGTGAAGGATCAAATTAGTATCTCTATGAAAGATGCATAAATTACTTCCAATGATCAATTTACTAGACTTTACAACACACCCTAAGTATCCAGTGAATTAAAGTGTTAACAACTTAATCAACAAAATGAGCTCAAAGATTCAAGACATGCCATGTATTTTTTAACAACCTATTGTTTCCCCTCTTACATTGTCCTAAGAATCATCATATTTACACATCACTTTCAACAACTTCAAATCGATTTCCTTTGTAACACCCTAGTTTTGACCCCATGGTATTAAATTGCATATGATTTAAATATTGTATTAAATCATGGTGTGGAGCTCGAGGCAAATGCCCCACCATGGATTTAGTGTTTTATGTTTCGGCTTTTAAAATAGATGACGATGGTTTATGTGCTAGCCAAGCACACTATGTTTTGAGACATCATGTAAAATACGGGGGCATGATTTCACAAGGAATAGGGAGGGGGAAATAATCAAACCCTTAGGCCAATGGGGGAAAGCCAAATTTCAAGGGAAAAACCCATCAACCTGTCAACTACCCTTGTTGTCTTTTCTTCCTAGTCATCCAAAAGTGTTGAGTTAAATTAATTCCTTGGGATGGGCAAGACCACCCATTTTTTGGGGAAAAAAATTTCTTGTCTTCTGGGGCAAGTAAGAGCCCAGGCTTGGGATTCCCCACCCATCCCTCATTCGCATGGAAGGACACAGCTGATTCCTCCCTCACGCAGTGGGAAGCTTGCAGAGCTCTCCTTTGTTGATGTTTTATGTTGTTGTTGTGTGTGTGATCCCTTCAGGAATCCACGTTTTTCTCTCCCTCATGTCCTTGGATTTGTTGTGCGTTCCCCATTCATGTTTTTTGCAATTCCCTATGTTTTCCCCATGGTTGGGAAGTGGTTTTGTGAACATTCAGTGGTTTGGATCTCTGCAGGGCGTTTTTGTGTTGATTTCCACATTGGGAAATTTCGTTGTTGTGGTTGCACATCGAATGGAAGAGAAGACCCATGAATTTTGGGTGGTTGCTGAGGTCGTTTTGGCCACGTGAATCCCATAAACGTTTCTGAGTTCGAATCCATGACACAAGGATTTGAGAGGTTCATTTTTTCCTATGTGAATCTATTGAACCATTTCTAAATTTGGGTTTCTCACCCAAGGGCTTATTTTCTCCATTCACCAAATCATTTTTGGTTGAAAAGGGTTTCCTTCATACCTAGATGCTAATTTTTGCTATTGTGGGCATCCTGGTGATGGCTTGACAAGTAAGTCCAAGAAACCCATCTGTTATTTAGATTCATGTGTTTGATTAGCAAGTTGTTTTGGCTAGGTAAATCCAAATAACCATCAGTTAATTGGTGGGATGTGTGTTTGATGAAATGTTTGGCTTTCCTGAGTAAGCCAAGGAACCCCATGTTATTAGCTTAACTAAACAGTCTATGAAACCCAACTATATGTTTGCTTGACTATGGGTGTATGGTTTTGCCTATGTGTGAGCCTGTTGTTCCCTAGTGCCTTGTGGAATAATGCCCAGCTCATGGGTGGCAGTGATGCTGACAGATTGATGAGCTCACTAGCCTATGGTTGGGTGGAATGTTGCAAAGACGTACCTAGTTGTGGGACAATCTTATTTCAAGATAAGTATTCTTGTGAATTTTATCTCTGCAACTGTATTTGGTTATGAATTAACATGAACATGTAGAATGCTTGAATGCTTAAGTGAATGTGTTTGGATTTTGGTGTATGTTAATGATTTATGCATCTATGTATTTTTTTTAATCCAATGCATTTTCATGTTGTTGATGATAGAAAGAGCACTAGTGGAGCATCATTTTACTTGGGAAGTTGTTTAGTATCATGGATAAGCAAAAAATGGTCCTCCATTTCACTTTCGACAACAGAAGTTGAGTATATTGTTTTTGCATCATGTTGTACTCAAAGTCATCTAGATGAAACAAACATTAGAAGATCTAATTGTGAAATATGAGGACCCAATTGTGATACATTGTGACAACATGAGTGCTTTAAACATATCCAAAAATCTAGTTATGCACTTCAAGACCAAGCACATTCCAATAAAATATCACTTTTTAAGAGAACAAGTGTCACATAATGTTGCCAAATTGGATTTTGTTGATACAAAGGAACAAATTGTAGATATATTTACTAAACCACTAACTTGACGATCCTTTGTATATCTGATGCAGAAGCTGGGGGTTATCCCTCTTCCTTAGGATAAAGCTGGAAATTGTACCCTATCAGAAAAGGAGGATACAGTTGAGAAGGGGAGAAATGATGACAGGGGGATTTTTGAGATCCTTTGTCATTAATGTCAAAGGGGAAGAAACTTGGAGATTTGTTGTCATAAAAGACAAAGTGGGGTAATGTTGGGCATGATTATCATTGATGTCAAAGAAGTTCATTAATAACAAAGGAAAAGGATATAATTTCGGTGTATATGGTCAAAAGTCGAAATTGTTGAAGCAAAATGGTCAATAGTCAAATAAAGTATGTTGCTTGTTGATAGTTTTAATTCTATTCTACCATTGTTAGTGGAAGTCGATTGTGTGTCGATCATTATCCATTGAGTTGAAATATGAATTCAACCACAACTCCATAAATTAGAGTCATCAGAATCTAGTTCGACGTTGAATCCGCAATTCAAAGTCACATATAAGTGGACATTGGGGATTCATGAGTCAAAGTCAAAGTCGCAATAAAAAATTCAGAGTTGAATTCAGATCACGACATTGAAATCAACTAAGTCGAAGTTGGAGTTCAACATGATCGACATTGAAATCCGCTAAGTCAAAGTCAGATCTCGGCATCAGAATCAGTAAGTTGAAATTGATGGAGTTTAGATTGACATCAGAATTAACAAAGTCGAATTCGATGTAGAAATATCATATCTAATGCTATGATTAAATAGAGCCTTGATGCTCAGAAGAAACACACGAAGTAGATCTTGGTACTAAGATAATTCTCACGAGCATACACAGGAAAAATAGAGAGAAGAAGAAAGATTGGTTCACATGAATGAAGAGATGAGTATTGGAGTGTATTCTTCCATTGAATAATGATGAATAATAATGTACATCAATATTACATCCCTTATAGGTAAATTCAAGTTGTATGGGAGATAATTCATGAAGCTTAGAATGGTAGACTTACTAAATATGATAAACTGTCATATGTGACTAAAGCACTTTCCTAATCTTTCAAGGACCTCACAGATTAGATAAAGAATGAGTGAGTTGCAAGTATGATGGAAAAGAATGCTAATCCTGTAATCTAGATAGAAAATCATGGAGGATGGGTTGGAAACAAAATATAACAGTTTCATAGTAGACTAGCTTTACCTTATCCACTGAAAAACTGGAATAAAGCAGGATAAAGGAAGAATCTACAAGAAGGTGCAATTACTAAATATGGAATTCAATAAAGTGGATAGGATCAAACTAGAATCAGGATAAAATGACTCTTGGGGTATATATGGCTAGTGTTGTCCATGTGGTGCAAGTGGATGCCAACTATCTGAGCTAGTGGATAGAAAATTAATAAAAACATTAGTAAATATTTTATCCTAAGTACTGAGTGATTTCATAATATTCCCACAACCCCCTTTCTTAAGTCTGAATTTATGATGGTATGTAAAAAATATAAGTGTATATAGGTCCCATCAACAAGGATATGGTCACCCTTTACAATTTTTATGTCCAGAAAAGTGAGGAAAGAGGAACCACATGGGGAAAATCCTCTCTCAATAAGGGACAAGGCACAAAATTTGAATAACATGTCTTCAATAGGTATTTATATTCACTTGAATGATATGGATGAATTGCTTCCAGTGAAATACTTGATGAATAGGTTTGAAGACTCCATGATCATGTGCTAGAGTGTAGAATCTACAAGAAGGAAGAGGAGAGACTCCTTGTATCTCATCATCTGATGAAGTAGGAGAATTATTTGAATGCATATTGTTGCTGACAAACTATGAACTGCAAAAAAAATCTGATTTGGAAAATATATCTATGCATAATCCTTCACAAAGAGTACAAAAATTAGGACAATTAGTTACAAATCAGTTCTTTGAATAAATGCAAAATTGTGATGTGGGTCGTATATCATTCTTACAATCTGTTGTAGCACCTTCCCTGATATAAAATGAGGATTAAAATACTATGATATATCAGAAAAAATAGAATATCGAATATAAAGGAACAAAGGTTTAATGTTCCCATTAGGATATAGGGATAGACTAGGAAAAGGATGAGCAAGTGGGAAAAATTGACGAGTGTAAAAATCTGAATGATAGATGGACTTGAGATCTAAACCATACGTGTTTAGAACATTTAAAAACATGTGTAATATCACTCCAATTATGAATAAGGTCATGGATAACCAACCAATGAAAGATAATAAAGACTTCAAATCATGTAATACTGAGTAACACTCCATAAGAGACCAATGAGGAATCAAGTAGTGAACTTGGGATTTGTATAGTCTTAAGAGTATTCAGAGGTATGGTAGATGGTATGGATGGTGGTATGAATGGTTTCATGAAATTTATATAATCCTAGAAACATGATTATAAATAATATATATAATCACGCGAATGAAATTAGGAAGAGTTGCTTACATACAAGTTAGTATCTAGTGAAAAATCACAATTATTAGGGGATGAATCTAGTAGACTGATATGAGAATCATTCAAGAAAGGTTCTGATATTTATGATTCTGATATATCAGAAAATGAATATATATCAGAGAAATTCAAAAGGTATTTAAATCTAGCACTCAAGGTATAGGTTATATTACCTTGGGGCTGCACACTATGATAGTGTTTTGAGGGTTTAGTACGCTTCTCTAGGTCATATGGAACTTCAATGTTGTGCTTCTCAAGTAGATGAGACATGATGTCCATATTATTCTTGAAACATTTATTATCTGAATGAAATAACTTGTTGCAATAAGAACACTTGGATGTGCTCCCTTTCTTTTTGGCTTTCTTCATTGAATCTTCATCAGTAGGCTTTGAACCCTCATCTTCAATTTCTGACTTTGGCTTCTTCTCTTTCACAATTTGCTTCTCTTTTGATCTAAATTATTTCTTCCTTGAACCATAATATAATTATCCTCTCTCTTGTAAGATCTAAGAGCACACATCTAGATCAATTTACATTAGAGGAAATTTGAGGTCTAAAATGGGCCTCCTAAGGAAAATAATAAAATAATAGTTAAAATAATAAAATAATAGTTATTAATTTTGGAGGAAGAATGAAAAATACTACTTTTTTTGTTTGTAATTTCGACATATCTCCCTTTGTTTTTACTCAAATTCTGAGTGAGAGAGCTCATTGGATGCGTAATTTAATTCCACATCCAACGGGTACCCACATTGCATACTTTTGATGGACCCAAGAAATACCTGAAAAACGTGATGATGATGTCATCATCACATTTTTTCAGGTATTTCTTGTTTTTGGGGTAGCAGGGTCTGTCAAACATATGCAGTGTGGGTACCCGTTGGATGCAAAATTAAATTCCGCATCCAACGAGCCCTCCTGCTTGAAATTTGAGTAAAAACACAGGAAGATATGTTGAAAATATGAACAAAAAAAGTAGTTTTCTATTATGGCAAATATGTCAATTCAACCATTATGGTTGACTCATTTTATTGAAATTCTATTGGTTCTTGAATTCCAACTCACAAAATTCATTGTTGGCGCGTTCTCTTATAAGGCCCATTTTAGACCCCAAATTTCCTCTAATGTCTTGCTCCTTTTTTAGCAAATCAAAGAAAGTACTCAAAGGAGGCATTTTACAATTCGAAACAACAAGCCTTGTAGCATGAAAAGTAGACACAAAAACTAAATATTCAGGAACCAATTTAGATAGAATGGAAAGGATTAATCGATCATATATTTTCTCAATCCCACAATACTTGAGAATTAGAACAAGTGACTGGAATTTTGTGAAGAAACCCTCAATATAATAAAAAATTCTTAGACTCATTGAGAATAACTCAATCTCCAATTGATACGCTCTTAACTCATCTTGAACTCCAAACAGAGACTCAAGTTTTGTCCACACTTGGTTTGGAGTGGTCAAACCATCTATATGAAAGAGTACATCAGGAGAAATAGAGAGGAAAAGCCATCCACATGCTTCATCCAACCTATTATGCCACTTAGCTTTATCAACAACAAAATTTGGTTATGTTGGTCGCTATGGGCAGACCTGGGTTTACTGTAATGTACCAACAGCACCCCTAGCTCACTAGCCCTTTCGGCGACAGACCGCGGAGTGACCTGAAGTCTCACCCGAAGTGATTCTAATGGGTTGGCCAAAGACTCAAGTGTCTTCGACCAGGTTCTGTAGCATCCTGTGTGTGTCTCGCAGCTCTTCTAAACCTGCGAGGTCTCTCTCTGCGATGCGCAGTTTCCTCTTACTCGCGATGAATCTAGCCCTTATCGCATCGCCGCGTCCTGGTCAACACGTAACTCTCTCCTACGCTTGATCCTTAACCTACGGTACCGTGCACCACAGCTCCTCTGATGGTGCGATATCGCCTCCCTGCGATATCCTACCGCTGCGGCTCAACGTACCTAGCGTTACTTGTGTTCGACTTACAGGACTTAACATACAAGGATGCTTTACACTGCGACTCTTAACTGTCTTAAGTGAAACATAGACAAATTCTTATATAGAATACTTAAAGGCTTCAACCTGCATTTATCCCTCTATAATGCTATGAACTGAATAACACATACATACATTAAACTGTAAGCAAAGTTCATGTAATGAGTGATAGATACAACAAGTAAATACAATCACATGAATCAATCACATAACACTCTGATTTTATGTGGTTCAATTCCAAGGTAGAAGCTACGTCCACAGAACTGTGTTTTATTATATCTTGAGAGAGTACACAGTTCTGCTGCACCGCATATGCAGCTCGAGATCTTCTGGGTAACTCCGCACACATCCTGGAGCCCTTCTCTCTTAGATATCTTTTCTATCTCTATATTTCCTTCTTACAATATTCTCTCTCTCTCTCTGTCAATCCCTGTGGATTGTTACATACATGCTCGATGAGCTAGCTACTGGTTACAGTAAGATAACTACCGCTGATAACAGAACCGGAGCTTAGCTTCTATAATATAAATGTCTAAGTGTCTACTTGTCTAACTACCCAACCCTTTTACAATACAAAATACATCCCTTTATAGGCGGCCCGAAGGTCTCGCCATTACAACACTATGGGTCTGTCCCAATAGTAACCCAAAAACCCTAACTAGTGACAGTCGACATATCTGTACTTGGGGTAGCCTCTTTCCGTCACACCACTGCTCTCTACAGTCTTCCATGCTTCCCGGCACTGACCATGGGTACTGTGCACCTCTTCCCTTCTTTTGTCCTTCATCTTCAATACCTTAGCCTCGTTGCTCCTTTTCCTTTATGAGGGTAGCTGAGCCCTCCTGTATTCGTCACTGCCTTCAATGCAGTGGGTGAGCTCTCTCTTCTTGGCTGCTTAGGTACTGACGTCTTCTTTGACTTCTCTGCCCCAATAGTCATAGTTTCCGGATCTGCTCTGCAGCTAGAAACATGCTACGGCGTCGTATCTTTACCTTATCTCTTCTACCTTTCCCAAAACTGTCTATCCGCTAAAATGGCAGCTTCTCCTATAGCTGCGGGACCCTACTCCAACAGTCCCCTAACACTTACTTGTGGCTCGTCCTCGAGCCACTACCAGCGGGCTTCTCCTGCTGTAGCTTCTCCTTGGCTTCCTACGAAGTCTTTTGAAATTTGTCCCGAAGTCCTGCGACTTCGTTCTCCATAGCTGCGACATGCTCTTGTGCCGAGTCAAGCATAGATTGACTAATACTGGAGTCTTCTGTTGCATCAATTTCATTTCTGGTGGTAGTGAACTCCCTAACTTTCTGCTCAACCACATCAACTAACTCTATGATTTGTTCTTGATATGGTTGAAGCAAGTCATTGATTTGTATCTTCTTTTCTCTCAACCGCTGCGCTTCCTGTTGCAAGCGGTTCATCTCTGTCGTCTTTCTCATCTTCGGAAGAGCTACTAAGCTCTTAATTTCTTCCTTCATCGCTGCTGTGGTATTCTCTATCTGCTGAATACTTTGCTGGATTTCTACTTTCTCGAGAGGCTCATCTAACTCTGACCATGTGTTCGTCGCATCAGCTAGCACTGACAGTGCATCGTCTATGCGAGATTTCATTTGTGCGGAAGTGAGTCGAAAGGCCTCTACTCTCGCTTCCTTGTCTGCCTGGGGGGTGCCTAGTGATCGAGCCTCAAGCTCAGTAATCTGCACTCTGTGGTCTTCCTCCATCTTTGCCACTATTTCTTCCATCCTAGTCACTGTTTCTTCCAGAGCCTTTGCTCTGTCTACAACTCTTATTACCTTCTGCGGGAGAGGCAGGGAAAATAATGTTACATTGGGGTAACTCCAATGCGATGCTCTGTAGGACTTGAGAGAGGTCCTGTTCTCTTTCTTCATATGTTCTTAGCTCGTCTGGATTTTTCTGAAAGCTAGTGGTGAGTGCTGCATTCTTTTGCTTCAGCTGTGTGTTTTGTTTATAAGTCGCGAGCTCTCTATCCCCGAGCTCTGCGCTTAGCTGCTGCTGGATCATCTGTAACTGATCGATGTGAAACTCTGTGAGGTTAACCTCGTCAGGGTGCCTAATCTATATCTGTACGTCCATCATTGAAGCATGGAATCAGATGCTCCCTGGTGGTATCAAGACTGTATTGATGCAATCCTTGGATAATATTTCCTCGTGGGAAATCATCTGTGTTGAGCTTCCTGCTGCTGTCACCTTTTCTGGCAGAACCTGTATCCTGGCAGTCTTCTCAGTAATTGCTTTTAACTCCAAAAGCTTCTTTTCTACCATGCTGTGTATCTTTTCCTGCGATGTCTGCATCGCCTCAAATGAATCTTTCAACGTGTCATGCATTCTCGTTGCCATGAGTTTGTAGTCATCCTCTGTTAATGCAGTCTTCAAAGGTAGTTTTGTGTCTTTGTGCTTTTTCTTCTTCTATGCCTCCGATGTCCCTTCTTCTCCATCCATTGTCATCTGTGCCTCTGGTGGCACTTGTTGTGGATCTTTTCTCTTTTCTCCCGGTAGTGGCACTTCTGCTGTATCTTGCGTCTGGGACCCCACTTTGTCTTTGCCTTTGTCCAATGGATCTGTCTATACGGTACTTGATGGTAGTGGTGTGGTATCCTCTAATTCTTGTTTCCACTCATCGTCAATGTCTTTGATGACATCTGCGACATCCTGCGCTGTCATTCTGAATGAACCATTAGCCCAATCGTCCCTTTTAGACCTTTTTCGTTGGAGGTAGATTCTATGGTTGTCTGCCATAAAGTCAAGCTGGTTATCATATATGTCCACAGTCTCCGTGCTGATCCATGGCGTCTCTTGGACGATTTTCTTCAACAATTTATAGTATTCATAGAATAGTATCATATTGATCTTTTTCTTTGCTGGGATGCTGCTCTCCCATAAGTTGGTATAGCGCGTGCCTCTGGGCTCGCCACTTGCTAGCTGTCGAAACTAGGTATGGGGCGGCTCCTTCCACCCGATGAATGCACATAGTATAAGCAACCACGAGAAATGGAAAGGGTGGTTTGCCTCATCCTGGGCTGTCAAACAATCTTACTGAAAAATATTTAACAAGAATAAACACCAATTGAACTGTTCACCTTCTGCAACTTTTATGGCAAGGTGAATTACTGATCCTGTGACTTCCTTTGGGAAAACCTTGGTTAACAGTCTGCCTGCAAGCAGACTGGCTGTAAATCTGAGTGTATCATTCGCTATTGCTATGAGGTCATAAGCCCGACCTCCTCTCTGTAGCTTATACTTGGTGACTAGGGCTGGCGGTAGCTTGGAATCCTTGGTCTTTCCTGTGATATGTATCTTAGGGTCCTTACCAGTCTTGGACAACTCGGTGATGTGGTGTATCAGGTCGACATTTAGGTCTATCTTGTTACCTAGCCAAAGGTAACCTCCATGTACACAAGAAAGTAGGTTGCGCACCATGGCATTAACCTCTGCACCTCGTCCAAAATGGGGTATTCTCAACAAATTGAGTAGACCTGACCGCTCAAGAACCTGAACATGTTCCATAGGAACTTATTCATCGGCACCTGTCCTTGGGTTCTTCTGAATCGTAAGATACTAATTCGGCCGGAACTGAGGATATGTCTTACTGTCTCCAAGGTTATAATCTATAAATCTAACAACAGCGACATATCCTAATAGATCTCCATCTTCCTTTACTCGAGAATCAAACGATGGTATGGGAACAGGAAACTTACCACTCTTGGGAATGTTTACCTCTGGTGCACCTTCAACTCGTGGTACAATGTAGTCTGGTGCGCTATGAACTGCTTCCTCCAGCTCCGGACTGGATTCTTCTATTATCTGAGATTGGCTCCGCATCCTTGGTAGGTGTCTGGTTTGTGATGAACTTGGCTTCATACTCTTGGGTGGTTTCGCCATAACGGACACAAGGCCTCCATGCTCGAACCTTTCCAAAATCGCTTCTATGGGTTCCTCCTCGGACAGAACCCACTCGATGTTATACTCTGGGCGGGAAATGGTTGCAAAATAGGGAAATCACAGCACTCTGTAACGAAATTAGCTCTGCACAGGGGAAAATTAACAATGCACTCTATAGCTCTCAGCTCTTGCAAAAGTAACCGTCCTGAATGAATGATCTCTGCTTTTATGCTGAAGGCTATAATCCCGGACGCAACGGTCATCTAGGATGAACCTGTCGGTCGTATTAATGCCTGGACGAGACCACTCCCGTCAGCCCGATCCTCATTAAATGCGGAAATCCGATCAAATTTCCCTCGAAACCTGTGTGCAGGCGCCGGTCTCGTCGAAGATTTACTAAATATAGAAAAATTGATTATGCCGTTGCCAAATCTACGGTAAGGTATACCGGTCTTTTCTTTATTAACTTCCCGTCAGAGGGCGACTTGACTAGCCCTCTGTATTTTCTTGAAAGTGCCTACATGGCATGAAGAAACATCACGTTGCTGCGATGAAACACTGCATCACCCACTCAAACAACTTACGCTTTTTTTTTTTCACAGCTTGACTTGTGCAAAATGAACCGTCCTTATGCGATTCCTTATACTTAGAATACCTACCGGTGTAGACTAATTCCTAGTGCGATGCCTCCTTTCAACTACACTCGACATCTGCACCACTTGCAACTCTGAGTTAGGGACAAGAGGTGGAGTGGCTATCACTATAGAGCTTAAGCCTACTTCCATTGATCAATGTGGGAATAAGCTCCCCATTCAGTTTGCTGAGCTGAACGACTCCTCCCTCTGTAACTTGTTGTATCTGATATGGCCCCAACCAATGCGTCTTGAATTTCCATGGAAACTTAATAAATTTACTGTCATAGAGGAGTACTAGGTCTTCGATCTGAAGAGTCTTACTCTTAATGTGTCTGTCATGCCAAGCTTTTTCTCGTGCCTTCTGCACTTTCTGATGGAATCCGGCGATGAATCTGTCCTCCTCTAAGGCAAGCAGCTGTGCTAGCCTTTCATGCATCGTGTTTGTATCATCCATCTCGGTGATCTGAGTAATTCTTAAACTGGGAAGAATATACTCCATAGGCATAACAGCCTCCTGTCCATACACCAAGTTGAAAGGTGTGTGTCCTGTAAGTTTCTTGCATGTAGTCCTATACGCCCATAATACAGCGTTAAATCTGAGGTCCCAATCATTCCTTTGGTTGTTGCAGATCTTTGTAAGAGCATTTTCTAAAATCTTGTTAAAGGCCTCCACCGTACCATTAGCTTGTGGGTGGTAGGGAGTGCTCTTATGGTGATGTATCTGGAATTCTTCCGTCAAGGCTTCAATGATGCAGTTCAAGAAGTGTGTGCCTTGATCACTCATCAAAATGACTGGACATCCAAATCTAGTGATGATGTTTTCAAAAAGGAGCTGTGCGGCTGTAGCAGCATCACAATTCCTTACTGCTTTGGCCTCTGCCCACCTGGTGAGGTACTCTATTCCAGTGATAATATATCTCGCACCAGTTCGTTTTCCCAGTGGGTTGATAGGACCCACAAAGTCTATATCCCACTTGTCAAATGCGCACAGCATAAGCAGCATTTCATCTCGTCGTGAAGGTTTTCCCACCCTCTGGCAGATATCGCAGCATAGGCAAAATTTCAATATTCCCTATTCCCGATTTGCAATATTTCAATATTCCCTATTCCCTATTCCGGATTGCCGATATTCCGATATTCCCTATTCTCTATTTCTGATATCTATTTTTGGTCGTTTGAGTTCACTTATTTAATATTCAAATTTATGGTTTTTACCATTCTTATTGATGATTTTTGAGTTTGGTGAGGGTTTTTTTATAGTGCATATGTTGTGCGTTACAATGGTTGCAGTTATAACTTTCTGAGCGTGTACACCTGTAAGTTTTCGTCGTGTGATTGTTTTTTTCTGGTAAATTTTAACCTAAGTTGTTTTTAGACATGGTTGCTAAAATTCAATCAGAGAAGGTATCTGTGACAAGCAGGAATACAAGATCTAAAAGTGCTCTTCAAGAGTTGAAAAACGAAGATCCTAATACCTGTGTTTTTACTGACACCAATGGTTATGTGTCTGAGAGCTTAATTATAGACTGGTCTAGAATTTACACTATTTTTGACAATGATGACTTGTAGTCTATTGATCATGACCAACTTGCATACCTTTGGATACGCAATTCTCAGCTGCATCGCATTGGTGCCAAGCTGCCATTTATGCCTTACACAGATCATGTTATGTGGGCATTGGATCATGCAGACCCAAAGGAAAGAATATTTCGTGATATTCATAATGCCATTATTGCTTCATTTCCTCCAGATATTTTTTCCAGGGCTTATGCTTTGCCAACTGCCAAGCATCTTCTCTCATCGAAATTTGTCGAGGAAATTCATGCCAATTTGAATTATGAACAAGTGGTGAAATCTTGGCTACAAGACCCAATGCTTGATATTCTTGTTTCACTTCCTGCATGTCCTATATCTTGGTTCAGGGAACAGTTTCGTTGCCGTGCGCTATGATTTGCAGGTTATATGGTTTACCCAATTGTTCTTCATTCCAAGCGAAGTGGGTTCCTCTGGCAAACCATATATTCCTTACAGGTCATCTGTTCAACTGGGCAAAAATTCTGTCATTTAATTTGCATGATGAAATTGAAAAATATGAGAGAACCCGCGACAATCATAAACCATATTTCTACATGTCACAGTTTGCAATGGATGCATTTTGTGCGTCGACTGCTTTCCCAGATCTAAAACCGAATTGGACGGAGAAATCTCCACCGATTCATATATATTGTGCTGATATGTGGAACGACAATTTTATCCCTCAAGTTTATGAACTCTGTGATCTATTTCTTGGGTCAATGTACTACAATATTTTTAAAGTTGATGCTCCTGCATTCTCTGATAGTGCCAGGGAAATGATTTCATCGTTTGGTGACCGGTATGTAGGACAATTTTTCTCTTACATAAGAATTTGGGGTAGTAATATAGTTCACTTGCTTCCTAGAATTGTTCTAGACCAAATGGTGCTTCAAGAATTTTCATATCAGATTGTTATTGATGGCATTTTACCCAAGTTGAGAAAACATAAGAAGAAGAGCTGGCTGAAATTTCCCGTGGATATTGGAAACCTTACGCTACAGAGTCTTGCTCATGCGTCTTCGGTGGGAAAGGAGATTTCTGTTATGAACTTTGGGGAGGCATTCAAAAGAATGCATGACCCAATAGGATATTTGGCTGATCTGTTTGCTCATGAGCACTTGAAATTGTAATATGTTCATGAAAATGAACCCGATGATTCCATGTTTCAAGGAGCTATCAAATTTAAGCAGGAAATGGATAAAATTATTGATCCAAAGAGGAAGTTGATTCTGTACAAGTATCAAAAGGAAGTTAATACAAAATTTGTTGGAGAAAGAGGAGATAAACTAAAAATAAAAGAAGATCTTGAAAAGGAGAAGACATAACAAGAAGTGAGAGAGGATGCAACAAGTTTTGCTGTTGCTCTTGTTGGTCAACCGAAGGCCAAAGGGAAATGTGTTCTTCAAGGCTCATCGAGCTTTTGTATTGGCACAATGGAAGATACTCTATAGAAAGGGCCAGAACAAGCTGTCATTGAAACAAGTTGTGAACAACTTGAAGTGGTAGAAGCACAAAAATACCAGACTCATGTGGAAGATGCTTTTGCAGAGAAGGTAATTTGTTTATCTTAAGGTCAGTTTGAGATTGATAATATGGATGTGGATCAAGATCCTGAGGTTGTTATAACTATGTCGAATATGGAAATGCTTCCAAGTATGTTAGGTTCATCATTTTCCCAACTTAATTTTTTTGAGGTAAATTTGTTGTCAATAAATGGAGCTACTATTAACATGCCCATTTTTTAGTTAATTCACTCATCGATACTTGTCCTACATCGCTAATTCCCCAGTTGTTTGAGGACGACATTCCTTCTGCCTCTATGGGTATTTCTGAAAAGGAATATTTGCCTATGTCTAGTTTTATTACATCACTCACCTTTATCTCTGTCTCAAGTCCTATGGACATTGCCCCACTCAGAATAGAGATTCCTATAAATCAAATGGAAACTAATTCGTTGGTTACCATTCAGCCTGAGATGAATTCATCATTAGAAGTGATAGCATATTTTGGAGAAGATGTAGTTGTATTGATGGGAAAATATTATTGGAGTAAAAAGGATAAAGTTGTTGTTAAAAGGGAATCGAAGAAAAGGAGACGTGGGTCAGGAAAAGATGTGTCTTCCCTTGGTCAAGTTATTTGGAAGGAAGATACAAGTAATCTTCCTCAAGAAGCAGTGGACGCAGCTGCTGCCATGGGAGTTTTCGTTGGAGCTAATTTTAGCACAGTTTCACAATTAAGTTTGGATTTTCGTGAAAAAGAGAAGGAATTAGACAAGTTGAAACAAGACTTAGCAAAGGCAGAAAACATGTACTAACAAGAAATTGGTGAGTTGAAATGAGAACATCAAGATAGAGTGGAGGAATGGAAGATTAAAGCTAAAGAATTGAAGCACCAACTTGAGAATGCAGAGGTTGTGAATAAACAAGGAGTAGATCAAATTGGTCTTGTCAATCAGCAGTTGAATGATGCTCAAGTAGGTTTGAAAGCATCATGTTTTCTAGATATGACACTTGAGGATTTTTAAAAAGTACTCTATAAATTGAAGGAAGAGTTTCGACAGGCTGTGATTGATTTGTATACTTCTTTTGATGAGATGGAAGTGTTGTATGACAAGTTTAGCAAACATTTTGAAACTGTTGAGGATCACCAGGATGGCATAAAAAAAGCAACTGCGTCTTTAGAGAAAGTAACAATTTGGCAAAAGTATATTAAGGAAAGACCTAATGGCTTGCCAATTTTAAACAAGCTACAGCTGAAAACAACTGAAGTTGCAATTCATACATGGGAGGGTGTCTGTGATTCTGTTGAAGATTTAATAAAATCAGGTGAACTAATTTGTGAACAAAGGTGGTCATATTCAAAGAACTTGCTAACATATTTGAGTTTTCCTGTTTTGGATCTTATCAATGAGGCACCTTCACACCAACTTCATTTGGAAGAAGTTCAAAAGGAGTTTGATGATTTGAAAGAGTTGATTCAACAAATCAGTCAACTGACAGTGCAAGAAATTGAGAAATGGATGAAATATCCTCATGCTTCAATAGCTCAGATAAAGGTGTTCATTAAACAGTGGAAAAAAGTGAGACAGGAGGAGATTTCTTCCAAAATTTGCAAGACCGAAATTCAGTTGAGTAGTGCTCATTTTCAGGAAGTGGATGAGATTTTGGAGCTATTTGGCAAGTGGCATTCTGCCCTTATTGGAAACATAGAAACTAATCTCGTAACTGTGTAATATTATTTGAAGACAAATAGACATTGTGTTATTGGGTAGTTTCAATTTGTGTGTTTTTAACACTTTGGATATTGTTCTTTGCAATTTGATTTTGTTAAGTTTTCTAAAGTAAGTTGGAAGAAATAATCTTGATTTGCATGTGTGCACATTAATTATTTTTTTCATTATTTGTTATATCCCGGAGTATTTTTATGTTGAAATGATTACTCAGTTTGTTTAACTGTCATTATACAGTTATGATAGAGTTTTTATGTATGGAAAAGTTAATTTTTTTGACAAATTCGATAGATCCCCAATCTATTTCTGAAAAATGCACTTTTTCACATTCATGTAGAATTTTCAGAGACTGATACATAAATTGGAAGAAATAAGCTTGATTTGCATGTGTGAATATTAATTATTATTTTTATTTATTTGTTATATCCTGCAATATTTTTATCTTGAAATGATTATTCAGTTTGTTTAAGTGTCATTTTACAGTTATCATAGAGGTTTTATGTATTGAAAAGTGCAACCGTTTTATATGCGTAAAATATATATCTATCTCTGAAAACTACAATTTATTTAGTAGTCTACATGAATGTGAAAAACCAAAGGTTTGTTGCTAGATTAGTTATTGCTTTGAGTTTATTTTAAGCGAAAAGTGGGAGTCAGGAAGAAGGAAATTAAGTGTTTGATTTACGATATTACTTCTGTAGTGTAAATAGTTTTTGAATATTGTTGTTTTTATGGTAACTAAATATTTAAAACCAATCTGTTGTGTGGAATTGTTGAAAATTAAAGAGGATGTTAATATATTTTTAAAAATAAAATAAATTATACTCTCTGTCCGTAAGCAAATTTTGTTTTTGTAATTTTCTTACTTTTGTTTGAGGATTGATTTGTGTTGTTATGTCAATAAAATTATAGGTATTCATATTTATGACATACTTGTTTTAGGTAAATAACTTATTCTAAAGTTGCAAGGTCACTATTTTGTGAAATTTGTGCTTGTTGTTATTAATTTCTCAAAATTTAAAAGATATGTTTCTAATAAGGAACACCCTATATGAAATTTTTACTTAAATTTGAAATATGAAAGCTTGAGGTTGAAGCCAAATTTTCTGGTTCCATAGATGCTTTTTCGATTATATAAAATTTAATTTTCATGAAAAAAGCATGCTTTTGAAAAAATGAATCAATAGGGTAAAGAGCCTTCGCAGTTTACCTACTCCTATAGCATGTATTCGATGGGGGAGGAAGAAGTTAGGCAGAAAGAGTAGGAACAGACAGAATAAACTCTGATACAATAAATTGTGAGGAAATAATTGGAACATAGCATGTTTCTTATTGGAAAACATAGAATCTATATTTCGAAATTAAGAAATATCGGCAATTGGAAATAGGAGCATGCATATGTTTGTATTTGAATTTAGGTTTTTTGGATTTTCTGGATTTTGACACCTAGAATTTTCGGAATCCAAAATGTCAGAGAGTATAACATGTTTCTTGGAAAATATAGTATTTCTGGATTCCGAAATTTCGAATATCGCGTTTCGAATTTTTTAGTTTTGTTTGGTGGAATTTTGTTTTTGCAGATTTAGAAATATCGAATATCGCAAATTGGAACATGGAGAACTTTCTTATTTGTTTTTTATTGTATATGAAGTTAATAGATTAAATAATAACAATTATTTCTATTAATAAATATGAATTTTAACTCTGGATGCAGATAATCAGAGTCAAATTTGCAAGAATGGAATTGATGTCAACATCAATCTATTGAGCAACAGAGCATTTAATGTGGCTGCAGCAAGTTTGATGTTTATTGGATGTTGATTTGTTCAAGATTCAAAGGTGATCAGGAGTGTTACAACATCATTAAATGCTTTGCATGTCAATGGATAGTAGTTAGGGGTATTGTGGCAGAACCACGCTTTGGTTGTCATGCGAGAATATTTTCCCTTACTCTGCAGTAATTATGCATTAATGAAGTGGGTCTTGTTGTCCTATTCTACAGTTGTCATCCATTAATGAAATGAGTCTTGCTGTTCAAACTGGCACTCTACCACCCAACAGATAGAAGTGTCATGAAAAAATGCAATCCACATGGCAAAAAAAAGATGGTAGCGATCGAATCCATATGAAGAAACAGAATAAATCCTGAACGTTTTCAGAACGTGTGATTAACCGATCAACTCCATGCCGCATTTTTCGACACCTAAAGTGGATGGTCCATCCCTGCCCGACTACAAGATATAAGAATCGCGAAAATAAATAATTAAAAATAACTAGGATGTAACAAAAATAAAAATTGGAAATTACTGGTATGATTGTAGAAACACCATATGTGATCATTAATTAAATATTATTGTTATTATATCTGGTGATTGTACACGACCCAAGAAGGTGGCATGCAATTGATTGGATAAATAGTCGTTGTGAAAAATGAGTTCTTTGTTTTTGTTGGTATTATTTATGTGTAACTTATTTCTCTTTGGGGTTTATAATAATTTTTGCATACGCACGATGAGTGATACAACTAATCCTATTTGTCCATTTGCATGTCGTTCGATACAACATTAATTTGTCCTTGTCGAGGAATTTTTGTCAGTACAACTAAGCCATGATTTGACGCGGTTGTCATTTCAAGTGGTACATCAATATTTTGTTGCCATTAATGGCTACAGTCCATTGTGTTGGTTTTAACGTGATTATGAGGCTTTGTCCCTTATTTCGTTCAGCTATTTCTTGGCTGGTTGGTAGTGTCTTGTGGCACTTTTGTTTTTTCTAGATTTTGTTGCAAAAACTTGCGTCTTCCTTAATGAGTTTTCTTCTGCATTTGAAACATCATATTATGTCAAAGCAGCGTGGATGGTCTCGTCATTCTACGAGTGGTGGTGGTCGTTCGGAATTAGTGAAGAAGGTGACAAACATAGATGGTTATAACAATGAAATTTCTCCGTGAGTTCAGTTAATAATAGATGAGTGGGAAATAAGGCTTGTAAAGGACAACCTTACTTTTGATACTGATGGTGGTAGCCCCAATCACTATTGGATCATAAAAAATATGATGGGCACACTTATGGAGGAAATTCTAGCTAGATGGAACCATAATAAGTTGGCGATTTCATAGGATACATCCAAAATGGTGGAATTAGATATGGTCATAACCCAAAGAAATGTTATGGTCATTTGGAAAAGAATAGCTGAGGGATTCGACCCCTTGGGTGATGGAGGTAGCGGGAGTGTCTCTTTGGCTCCATATGCTTCAATGAATGTTGATCGTACCATTCCTTATGCATCTACAGTGCTTGTTGGGATTCCTAGAACAATTAGTCACATTTCCAAACAAGGTCGTGAGTCTGATGCTTCTGTGGAGAAAGCAGATACTTCTGTCGAGAAACTGGATTTTTTTGCGAGGAAAGCAAGTGCTGTGGCCCTTAAGCCGAGTCTATTATCCATGAGATTGTTTTTCTTTTGTTTTTTTCTATTTGGATTCGTTTTGTTTAAATTTACGTTTATGCTCATTTCTAGTTTTCTAGGTGTCTTGATAAGTTTTATTCCTAGTAATTTTGTACGTAGAACCCCATGTATCAAATGGGTTATTGTGGCTCTTATGAATATTTCTGTAATTTTGTTTAAACTTTACTCGGCTTCTCTTAATCAGTTTTCACTATTGACTCCTTCAATGTTATAGCAAAGTTTGATACATTCAAGGCTGAGTTATTTCCAAGACAAATTTACATTAATATCGTAAGCAACTATTGTTTTGAAATACATATAATTGGATTCAATGAATTGGTACTTGATTTGTATGACCAAATAGAAATAGGAGTAGTGTAGATTGTATAAAATGGCAATGTTTAAGGGAGACAAAATGTTGTGTTGTTTTGTGTTGTGTCGACAAAGGAAAAATGGTTGATATTTTTCGACTTGTAATTTTAGTGTCATTTACATTCACAATATGAAAATGGAAGTGTTTTGAAACTGTTAGGCAAACCATTGGAATTCATTACATGTAAGACTACAGTATTGACATAACACTTTGGGGAGACGATTCTCAAATTCAAGGAGTTGAGCTTGGCAGCGTTGGCGGTTTATTTCAAATGACAAATTTTTTGAAAGGTTGACTTGGAAGATGTAACTGGAATCCCAAATACAAATAATGAAAATTGGAATTCGAAAATAAATTTATTGCAAATTCATTATTCATGATAATGGAATAAAATTGAGAAAAGTGTAAATAAATAGTGATACCCCTTATGTAAGTGGCGGCAAGTAGACAATTAGAAGGGAATTCTTAATCTTCCCCAATTGGATGTCCGTCTAGAGATTATAGGCCACTGGTTGGAAGTAGCATGTGAGGAAAAAATATGACGTTGATGGATGCAATTTTTGTGCAAATAAAAACTATAACTTGGGATTAATGTGATCTGTGATGCGAGAAGATTTGATGTTTACTGTTTACTAGATGGATGATGTGACAAATGTGGACTTTAAACAGAATGAGATGATTCGAGGCTCATAACAAGTCAGAGTGATAGTCACTTTTGTGAGTAATATAATGACGTTCTGACAGAAATTGGTGGCACTCTTATCATGTTAAGATAATAATTGATGGTGACAGTCAGCTATGCGATTAATATGATGATGTTATGCCAGAAAGAGGCGACATTATTATGACGTTAAGATATTTAAGTATGTTTAAGTGATTTTTCTCGTCATCCGAGAGATATAGGAATTATATACAGATGATATTCATCCCAAATAAGAATACGAATATCTATATATATGATGACAGATATATATATATATATATATATATTGGAGTATATATATAGTAAATAGGAATATTGAAGGACATATGTTTCGGGTTCTGCGATTAATATGATGATGTTATGCCAGAAAGAGGTGACATTCTTATGATGTTAAGATATTTAAGTACATTTAAGTGATTTTTGTCATCGTCCAATATCAAGTTTAAAGATGTTCTGAGATCAATATTTGCAAGATCAAGGTGTTCGGTTTGTATTTCAACACAGGATATTGTATATACTGAACAATCCGGAATGGGGACATAACATGTTTGTTATTTTCACACGTAATATTGTCAGAATTCGAAATTTTTGTTATTCAAAGACTTAGGACATAGGATTTTGTAATTCAAAATGTTGTAAAATCGGAAAATATGGTGTTTGTTATCGGGAAATTCTAAAGTATTTCAAAAATTTTAAATGAAAAATTATAAATTCCATTAAATAAAGTATTTCAATGCATATGGAAATAACGAAACAAATGTTTCAAAATGTAAAATATGTTGTCGCTGTTAGGAAAGTGGACAAAAATAAATTTTTAAAGAGCAATATTATCGAAAGTTGGAAAGAACAAACCAAGTTTAAAGAATGTCTTATTTTCAACGGTAATTATTATTTTCGCAAAAGTTATTCCTCCGATAAGTTTATGCCTATTTTAAGAATCAATTGAAACACAAGAAACATGATGAGTTAGGGAATTTGAGTGTATACAAATCTCCATTTGTCAGAATATCAAATCATTTCATATCATGTTTAAAAAGACAAGTCCATGTTCCTATTGCATATTTTTTTACATTTTGGAATCGGAAATCTATGTTGTATGTTTTGCAATAAGGAAGATGTTATCTTCCAATTTTTTATTTTGCAACAAAAACAAAAATTCCGTGTTCAAATAGAGACAAGTCGTTGTTGTTATTTTTGAAGATATAGGCTATAGTATTAATGATATTTCGACAGATGTTTCGATATAAAGTTTTTTCGCAATTGAACTTTTATGATTTAGCTTGAGTTAGCTTGGGAGAGTCGAAATTACATTTTGAGGATGAACATATTTGTCGCTCTATGTTGTTCCGATTTGCTATTTTTTGACATGTCGAATTCCCAAAATTCTATCTCCTATGTTTTCCAATAAGGAGCACCCTATGTTCTGATTTGTGATTCACCAATTTCCAATTTTTGACATTTGAGATTTTTGTGTTTTGAATTAAAGAAGTGTCGAAGTTGCTATTTTTTATTTTTGATGTTCAGCAAAGCTTTAAACACCAGTTATTAATTGACCAGTACTGGAGAACGATAACGAAAAATATATTAGACAAATTTTGTAGTGACCTTGCAGATTTAGGCTAAGTTCATTATCTAACACAAGTAAATGAAGATCTAAATAGACATAGGTTATTACCTATATATTAATATAATTTCTGAAATTGGGGAATCAGAAATTGGAACATAGGCTATTCTACCGAAGCTTGGAGAGGAGATGTGTAAATATTTTCCTTAACTTAATTGACACGAGACTTCCCACTAAAGCTATCAAATGAATTTAATTTAATATAATTTCAAAGGTAACAACAGTCATGCGATTTTCATTTTCGTAAAGTGTGTTGTTTTTTTAATGCTGTATATAAATATTAGTTAAACATTTTCATTTCTCTATTGTTTTTTTAATGTTATATATAAATATTACTTAAACATTTTCATTTATCTATTGTTTTTTTAATGTTATATACAAATATTACTTAAACATTTGCATTTTGTTTTATTTTTTTTAATGTTATATACAAATATTATGGAAATCGGGAAGTTTCCAAGTTTGAAAAGTGAAGTGCGGAAATGGAAAAGGTTTCAAAAATAGAGGAGCCAACTTCTGAAACCTGAACCAGAAATCGAAAGTTGGAAGTCCAGTGCTAAAAAGCAAGACTATACAATTTAATAAATGTATCTAATTTCACCATAAAATTTAAATAGGAGAAAATCAAGTTTGTAAAGTCGAAACATGCTATCAGCACTATTTTCAGAAATACCAATACGAAAAAGCTTAAATAGTAGCAAAAGAATCACTCCTTGCTTTCACATAGTAATTTTTTTGCAATTGCTTTAAATATCAACAGTTTCTTTCCATGTGAGTCAAAAAGTTGGTCTACTACTAAAATAGAAATATAATTAAACATTGCTTTAAATATCAACAGTCATTTAGTGTAGTATTAATTCATTGTGTTTACATTTTTTATGAACATATAGCCATAAATTCCAAGAAAATTTATAAAAAATATAAATTATTAAATTTAGAGAAATTAATAACAATAAGGACATATAATTTTATTGACATAGCATACGTATTACAACATTATGAAGTTACATGAGCATTATAAGTCACAACGCTTTATTATCATTGTTTGTACTTAAATAAAGTATTTCAATGCATATGGAAATAACGAAAGAGATGATAACAATTTAAAATATTTGCAGTGTCATTGTTTGCAAAGTGAACAAAAATATAATTGCAAATAACAATATTAGCCAAAGTTGAAAATATCTAAATGTTAAATGCGAATACGTTTTGGAATCTCAAATCTCAGAAATCAGAAATCTATTAATTAGGATAAAGGTTATTTTATTTTTATGAACCGATAATTTATACACAATGATAACGTTGGACATTTATTATTATCTTCCGAAGAGAGATAAGATAGATTTCTGTAGCTAAATTTGTAAACATTTCCATGTTCAAAACATTTCCACAAGTTTCCGTAGGTAAATTTGCAATCGTTGTAAAGGTGATAAGATTGCAAGTCTAGGGAATGCTTTAGCAGTGTAAAAGGCCTGATGCTGAAAAGAGTTGGAAAGGAAAGATGCTGAGTTGGGGAATTTGGGTTTAGAGAAATCTCCATCTGTGAGAAAGAGCAAATCATTTGATATCATGTTTAAAAATATATAGCATAGTAGCACTAGGAAAGTGTATATAATTTCCTTATCTCCTACAGCAAGGAAAATGTCACTTAAACGGTGATATGAAAGTTCGCAATGGGAGCAGAATCCGAGATGTAAAATATATTGGATTTGAAATATTTGGTCTTTGGAGCGCACAATGATGACAATGATTTAATTATTAAGCAATATAGTTCATATATAATATATATTACATCATCATATTAATTGGAGAAGTGACTGTTACCCTTACTTGTTGTTAGCCTTAAGTTAGCTTCAAAATATGTAAACTTCACATTTGTTATTTTATCGATGGTATAAATGATGGTTTCAAATGCAATAATTTCACATCTCGGATTCTGCTTCCATTGCGGCCTTTCATATGAGTGTTTAAGTGACCTTTGGTGTGTTCCAAGAGATAAGGGAATTATATACAGATCACATTAATATCAAGTTATAGATATTTACTACATCATGAAAATGTCGAAGTCATGATAACATCTGTAAGATTTAGTGAAAATATGGAAGCCACATGTCGAGAAAACACGGTAAACACCAACTCGAAAAAAGATCCGGAATTGAAAATCAATCCATTGAGTGCATCAATATATTCAGGCACAACAACATATAGAAGTGTTATGAAAAAACACAATAGACCTGTCGATCAAATAGTATCGATTTTTGTTGGATTATTTATTCATATGTATCTACGGAAAGTGGATGAAAAAAAAACATAGTTCCCATTAATTTATATCAATTTGGGGTATACCCAATTTCCGATTTTAGATATTTGGGATATCGGAAACGGGAGACATAGGTTCTTGTTGAAATGATTTGCTAGCTTCTCCAATTTTTGATATTTTGGATCCCAGATATCAGAATTTAATAACGTCCATTTATCTGATTTCCAACTTTTTCTTTACCATATGAAAGATAAAAGATAAAAGAAAGGAGAAAGAATTCACTTGTGATTCTTTATTTTTGTATCCAATAATGAATTATTATTGAAATAGTCACAAAAATAGGATCTACAAGCTCTGATTTAGCTGATGACATTGGAACATGTGATAGGAAATTCGAAGCAGGAAAACCGATTTTGGTTTAATATACAAAAGGTTCTCTTGTGCTTGGCTTTTTCCTACTTTTCTAACTTCGGATATTAGGAATCGAAAATGTTAATTTTTTAATGTAAAAACCAACTGGAAAGAAGGATTCACAATTTAAAATCAATCCATTGAGGCACAATAATAGATAGAAGTGTTATGAAAACACGCAATAGATCTGGCGAAAAAAAGATAGTACCGATCAAATCCATACTAACATACAGAATGAAGCCTCAGCATTTCCAGAACTAAGAAATAGTTGCAAATTTAGTAAGTTTCAAAATATTCCAATTTTGCAACATATACAAAAATCCTATGTGTTCAAATACAAATATGTCCATCTTCATATTTCCAATTTCTGTCACTTCGGTGTTTAGAAATCTATCTCATATTTTGTAACAATAAGGAACATGCTATATTGCGATCTCAAATTTTGCAACATATCAAGAAATCGTATGTGTTGAAATAGGAACATGTCGGTCTTCCTATTTAAGACATTTCGGATTTTGAAATCCCAATTTTCAGGCTTTATTTTCACTATTATTATTATTTTCGCAAAATTTATTCCTCCGATAAGTTTATGACTATTTTAACAATCAATTCAAACACAGGAACGATGTTTCACTATCTCATAAGCAACATTTTAAATTAGAAAAAAAACTAATAGCTAAGATTTTATTGATAGGCATGACATAACCAATACATGCCACAATATTTTTGCAACAAAGCAAGAGTCACATTCAATTGAAATGCAACAACGGTGTTTGATCATCTAATAAGCAGACTAGATGAACAATGAACGAATACCTGCAAATTTAGAAAATTCATCAAACTTCAAAATCTTCTCATGGAAATTTAGAGTGTAGATGGAACACAACAAATAGTAAGAAATAGTGATTACCTGAATGCGTGTTTATATGTGGAAAGCAAAGGTGGTGTAGCAGCGAGTGCGATAATTGAAATATTGTAAGAATATCTTGTAGATCGTAATTAGATGAGAAAAATCAATTATTTCATGCTTGGATATCGCCAAAAATTAATGCAGCTGAAACATTCCTGAATAAGTTGGACATCTTCTGTTTCGGAGTGTTTTGAACGTGTTCAATAATAGACTATCTGGAAGTATTCCTGGGGAGCTAACAGGGCTGAATTTCATGAGAATAGTCTTACTCAACCC
This sequence comes from Pseudotsuga menziesii, assembly GCA_001517045.1. NCBI lineage: Eukaryota > Viridiplantae > Streptophyta > Pinopsida > Pinales > Pinaceae > Pseudotsuga > Pseudotsuga menziesii. The sequence continues at coordinate 8,672 of LPNX010512920.1, read as the reverse complement.
AATTACATTTCCTAAGGCACTACATTCGACGTTGTCATCTTCTTTGTCCTCGTTTTTTCTGACTTGAAAAGTTCGAAATCAAAAATATTTTTTTCTTGGATTTTCCCTTGTGCTTGGATTTTCTCTACTTTTCCGGCTTCGAAAATTCAGAATCAGAAATGTTAATTTTTTAATGTATTTTCACCAATTTTTCGACATCCGAAGTTCGGAATCGGAAATCTTAAATTTTTATTGACTTTTCCCTTGTGCTTTAGCTCGCAGCCTTCGTGATTCTGAACGTAAGAATAAGAAATTTTTAGTTTATGTAATTTGTAATATATAAGGATTTGTGTGAAGTGACATAAGTAATTGTTACTATAATTCTAAGTTTTTTAAAGATATTTTTATTAATATTTAAAAGAAAAGATTTATTAGTTTTTTTATAAATAATTTTAATCGATTGCTTGTCTTTGCTTGTTAAGATATCAATTTTTCAACATACAACTTCCAGGTGATTGAATACTTATTTTCCCTGATCACTTATTTTCTAGTCCCCAAAATATTCTTAAATATCTACTTTGTAAAAAAAAATAATGGCAAATGTGATTTCTGATTTTCCTCATATTTATTTGCTAAATTGTCATTATATATAAATCTATGAAGTACAACATTTATTTATTTGATCATTGTTGCAATTTTTTTTTTAACTTGAATGAAAATGGAATTTTTCTCATTGATATTAGACAAAAATGTTCTATATACAATGACAATGTTCAAGAGGCTTAAAAACAAGATAAGGTGTCAATAATAATTACTTTTATAATACAAAAAAGGTAGCAAACACCAAATTCTAATGGTACAAAGCGATTTGTTGGATATTCATCTGCGCTACAATCCTCATCCACTTCCATATGTTTTGCTAGGTGAATTTCCATATGTTTTGCTAGCTAGGGTGCTATCATTTCCATATGTTTTTGCACTTCATTTGTTCTATAATCCCTTCGTCGGCTGTAGGACTGCCAACTTATCTTCCCTTCTCCTCCCAGTCCAGGTTTTGGTATGACCATGTTGGCAATTTTTTCTTTGGGAGCCATGAGAGACAAATTAATGACTCTCAACAATCCAGTTTGTGTGTATATAAAAAACCATAAATGAGGTCCAAATGATATTTTCCTCAGTAGGAGGCTCTATTTATTGACTAAATATTACAAATGTTATCATGAGTTAGGGATTTTCATGATGTTCATGATGTAGTATATATGTATAAGTTTAAATTAATGTGATATGTATATAAATTCCCTTATCTCTTGGAGTACGTGAAAGGTCAGTTAAACGGTGATATGAACGCCCGAAATGCAAGGAGAATCCAAGATGTGAAATATGTTGGATTTGAAAGATTTGGGATTTGGAGGATATGTTTATAACAACATTAGAAGGCATGGATAAAATGACAAATGTGAAATTTAGACATTATTGGATAATTGAAAGCTGACAAGAAGTGAGTGTAACAGTCATTTTTGCGATTAATAGAATCAGGTGATATTATTTCAATACATTTAAGCGACCTTTCGAGTTATCCAAGAGATAAGGGAATTATATACAAATGGCATTAATCATGAAAATTCATTATTATATATATACTACATGATGAAAATCGCAATCTCATAATGACATTTTATAAGATTTAGTCAATAAATATTATCATAGGACGTTTATGAAATTGGATATCCATGGGACATAGGAAAGGTAATAGCATCGAAGTTTGAATCATCGGATAGAGGTGTACAGGGTTCTTGTTGTGCACGTTCAACATGCCATATTGTAGTAACCTTGCATATTTACTCTAAGTTCATTATCTAAATGAAGTTGATCATAAATAGTAAACAAGTATTGTAATGCCCCATATTAATGTAAGTGCTTTTATTTAATTAAAAATAAACAAAGCTATCATTTCGAGCAATTAATCATGAGACTACAATTAACTA
>LPNX010512919.1:0-43873 GCA_001517045.1 Pseudotsuga menziesii | reverse complement strand
GGTAATTAATGCTCCTTGATGTCAATTAAACTTAGGATAGTGGTTTAACTAGGCCAATTTGACTGAAGAGTGTGTACGATGGTAAATGTCTCCAACACCACTTGCACTTAGAAGTCAACACATGAAAAAAATGGGTCATGGAGAGATTTGAGATCATCCTCAAAACATTTTTAGCAAATCTTCTTTAACTCCAAAATAGTAAAATCATAGTTCTTCTTTTTCTGAAATCTTCTTTTCTTTACAACAGTTTTAAGGCAAAAAGGAAAAGCTAGTCTAGGAATAACTGCCTTGTTTTTTTACTTCACCATTTCACTTATTTTTATCCATACAAAAGCATGTATTTGATATATTTCCATCACTTATTAGATTACATATATGATTAATCCATTTCGTGATCATCTTGATAGATTAGGAAAGTGTTTTATGCACCTATGGGGGATTTTGACTATTTTAGTAAGCCTGCTTTTTGACCAATTAGAATAGCATCCTTATGATTTTGAATATCTGATGTAATTATATATTTCAAAAAACTATTACTTGATTATGTTTTCTGATGTACACTTATTCAATACAGGATTGTGTTATGCTCCAATTTTAGTCTCCTTTTTTGTGAATTTTGCATGTTTGATTAGCAATTTTGTGAGTGTAATTGTTCTATTGCTTGGGTTCAATTACCACATGGTATTAGATCCTTTGTATATTGATTTATATCTTTCCATATTTCTATTACAGGTTCGACATCATTGACTAGGAGCACATTTTGCTGACTCGAGGGCACAATTGCTGAGATATGGACCAATCTCAAAGGATCATCTTAACTCCATTAAAATTACTCAAATGGAAAGATGAGATGGATATATTGTTGACAGAGAAATGTCTCTACAAGGTTACCATGGAAACTAAAGCAGATTCGAACACAACTGTAGAGAAAATTAAATGCCACAATAGGAGGGATGAGGCCTATGGTCTTTTATGTTTGAGCATTTCAAGAGACCTTCTCTTTCATCTTGATGCATTGACATTACCTAATGAGGTCTGGGAGTAGATTGAAGATATTTTTTGGAAAGACCGATGAGATAAGTAGACATCAAATCGAGATGAATTGATCTCCTTGAGTCCTAATAGCTTCAAATCATTCCAACACAACTTTTCCAAGTTTAATGCCCTATTTTTTCATTTAAAATGGTGTGGAATCGATAATAATGATGAGAAACTAGTGTTGACCATAGTTTTGAAGATTGGTATTGACTACACAGTGTTTGTTTAAAACTTCCATGCCACCAAATTGATAGCTCGAACCTAGAAGATTCCTAATCTTGTTGAGTTCATGGAATCCCTCACCGCAGAGCAAGATAAAATGGTAATTATGGGCACCATCAAACCTTCCAAATACGAATATTTGGTTGCCGGAGATTCGAGGTTGGATTCAAAATGCAAGAAGAAAGCCAAAAATCCACCTCAATAAAAGAGAGATAACGAAAAGTCAGAATAGGAGCCATCAGTCTCCAAGAAGAACTTCCAGAAGAAGATGAACAAAGGAGAAATTATCAAGTGTGCATACTACAGTAAGTGCTATCATCCTGAGAGCTCTTGTATAAAAAAAAAAATTGACATGTTGACCCAACTCCTCGATAAGAAAAAAATATCCCTTGCTGATTGCAAAAGAAAGAGGGAAGGAGGATCAATTCCATAATACAAGGAGAGAGTACATGCCTTGTGTTCGGGTACACAGGGTACTCCCAAAAGACCGAACACCTTGAGCAACCACTTCACACAAATAGATCATAGATCAACACACTGATGTTTGTCACATGGTTAAAACCCTCGAGAGGGAAATAGTCCATGGCCCCAGCCAAATAGATACTTGGAGCAATTTATTATGCAAAAGAAATAAAGTTACATGAGCTTCTCATAATCGATCAACTAGCCAAGGACCCTCTATGCTCTTTAAATAGAGATCATAGACCAATCGGGTGTTAAGCCATGGATCAATGGTAGGTATGATCTAAGAGAAGTTGAACCGTCAGATCACTCTATGTCTAGAACATATCGTGACCATCAGATTAGAATATTTACAAATGCATACTAATGCATACTAAAGAAACACACTTTTACCTAACGAATATATTACACAAGTTGATATTAACTAACTCCTAAGTGTCTAAATATCCTAATCTCCCCCCTTAAGAACAACTTGGGATAGGATTGGAGGATTTACAAAAGTGACACTATTAGGAGAAGGAAGGAGGAATTAGATCCTATCCCCCCTTAAGGACACATTCCTGAACTCCTAACATAGACCGAAGTTTAGAAAACTTCGCTTCTGTAAGAGACTTGGTGAACATGTCTGCAACTTGATCATCTGTAGGGAAATAGAGAACTTCAATAACACTATTAGGAACAAGATTTCTGATGAACTGCATGTATAGCTCAATGTGTTTGTTGTTTGTTTGTTGCGCTGATGTAGAACTGGATCTTTGGCAAGCTTTATGGCACTTTGATTATCGCACTAAATTGGAGTAGGTTGCTGCTGCTTGAATCCAAACTCTGAAAGGATCTGTCGAAGCCATAAAGCTTCCTAACTGGCATTAACTGCGGCTTGATATTCTGTTTCTGCTGAAGAAAGAGAAAGTGCTTGCTGTTTCTGACAAGCCCAAGTGATAAGTCCAGATCCTAGACTGAAAACATAACCTACAGTAGACTTCTAATCATCAGGATCACCAGTCCAATCTAAATTAGTGAAACCAGCCAACAAAGGTTTCCCCCCTGTATTGTAATGAATCCCAAACTGAATTGTACCTCAAATATATCGAAGTATTCTTTTTGCTACTTTCTAGTGACTTTCATGAGGAGTTTGCATATAAGGGGAAACATGACCAATGGCAAAGGAAAAGTCAAGACAGGAATGAGTCAAGTATAAAAGACTACCAACAAGCTAATGATACAAGGTCGCATCTACTTCAGGGGAAGTACAAGTGGCAAAAAGTTTGACTCCAGACTGGAAGGGAGAAGGGGCTGGTTTACAATCTTCCATGTGGAAGCGACGAAGAAGGTCACAAGCATACTTAGACTGGGAAAGAAAGAATCCTTCTTTGGTTTGCAAGACTTGGAGACCAAGAAAATAATGAAAATGTCCTAAGTTTGACATTTCAAAATTTTGCTTAAGACTGGATTTCACATGGGTTATAAGTTTAGGGTCACTACCAGTAACGATAAGATCATCAACATAGAGAACAAGTATGATGAGATGGTTTCCTACTTTCTTGGTATAGACATTGGGGTCAGAATGGCACATAGAAAAACCAGTGTCAAGGAGAAAGCTATCCATTTTGGCATACCAAGCTCTAGGAGCTTTCTTAAGGCCATGTAAGGATTTCTTAAGGAAACAAACAAGGCTAGAGTTATTCTGAACATATCCAGGAGGTTGTTCCATGTCAATTTCCTCATATAAATCACCATGTAAGAAGGCAGACTTGACATCCATTTGGTGTACTTCCTAGTTATGTAAGGCTGCAAGGGAAAGAACAAGGCAGATGGAGCTCATTTTTTCTATAGGGGAAAAGGTTTCATTATAGCCAATCCCTTCAACTTGGGAAAAACCTTTGGTAATTAACCTTTTATTAATTATTTCAACACTTCCATCTGATGCATACTTAGTTATGTAAACCCATTTACATCTAACAAGTTTTCTTCCTTTTGGAAGAGGAACAAGATCCCAAGTATTGTTCGCCATTAGCGAACGATATTCTTCATCCATAGCTGCATCCCAATCTAGATTTCTTGAAGATTTTGCAAAAGTTTATGGATAATGATTCTCAAAAACTTGATCCAAAAGAGAAGAGGCTCATTGAAACTGAGAACATGTTCGACGTTGATCTCTAGGATCACCACCAAGATCACCAGCTGCTTCACATGTTGAACGGACCCATCGAGGAAATATTGGTGCTGGTGCAATTGGAGAAACATGAGTAGGAGGAGGTGGATTTTCATCATCACTATCATTATTAGAAACTAGAGTTGGAAACCTGTCAAGGAAGCTAGAAGAAGAAGAAGAAGAAGGCACAATCGCCGAATCAGGCTCGTAGGCCAAAGATGGCACACTCACCAAGTTAGGCTCGCAGGCCAAGAGGTTTTCATCAAATTTAACATCTCTTCAAATGATTATATAATGAGAATGTGGCTGAAGAAGTCTATAACCTTTTACATCTTCAGAATATCCAACAAATATGCACTTTTCACTTTTAGGCTGCAATGCTTTCCGTTTTTCATCCGGAATGTGACCCCATGCTTCACAACCAAACACACGAAAGTGACTTACATCTGGTTTAATTTTACTCTATGCTTCTTCCGGTGTCTTACCTTGTAAAAATTTAGTGGGTGTGCGATTAACTATGTAATTTGCACAATTTATGGCCTCAGCCCAATATTGAAGATTGAGTCCCTTAGATTGGATCATACAATTAGCCATTTCTTTTAAAGTGCGGTTCTTCCATTCAGCTACACCATTTTGTTATGGTGTATATGGAACAGTGTGCTGTTGTTGGATTTCTTGTTCAGTGAAAAAAGTAGTGAACTTGTTGTTAACATATTCTCCTCCATTGTTAGATTTTACCTTAATAATTTGATGACCAGATTGTTTTTCAACAAGGGCCTTGAAGGCCAAGAACATGTTAAATACTTTGCTCTTAAGTTTTAGGAAGTAAACCCAAGTGTGTCTGGAGTAGTCATCAATGAAAGTTAAGAAATATTTGAAACCAGAAAAGGAAGAAAATGGAAGAGGGCCACACAAGTCACTATGCACAAGCTCCAAGGGAACCGAGGCATGCCAAGAGGCACGTTTGTCAAAACTATCTCGATGATGTTTTCCGAGTACACAACTGGAACAAACAACATCCTTGCAAGATACCAGTAGAATACTAGTCACCATATTGTCTTTACATAGTTGTTGTAATGAGCGATAATTTAAGTGACCAAATTGCTCATGCCAAAGTTTGCTCAAGTTATCACTATGAGCAATAAAAACTGAAGGAAAAGGTGATGACCCAAAGTTGTTAAATTTGCACAACCTAGTAATATCATCAACAGTTCTAGTAGCAAGGATATTTTGAGGATTTTTAAAATCCTTTATTACAACTTAGTGAGGTGTAAACATCACAGTTTTACCTTCACATGAATGAGTAATTTGATAGACTGATAACAAATTGTAGGAAATTTTTGGAACACATAGTACATCACTGAAATGATAATTTTCTATTGGAACTATTCCAGATCCTACAACACTTAGAGATCTATCATCACCAACAAATATTTGTTTGGTGTTACATTCATGCATAGTAGAGACGATGGCTTGATCCTTATCCATATGGTAAGATGCTCCAGAATCAATGAGCCATTCATTTGAAGTAGAAGAAGAAGATGCAGTATAAGAGTAACAAGAAGCACAAAGTGCATGTCCATGAGAGTTATATTTTGAAGATGAATCTAGGCTGATGTGGTGCTTCTTCATTGTTGCTTCCAAGGCTGCCATCTTCTTAAAACATTTAAATTCATCATGATTATCTTTCCCACAAAAATTGCAATGACGCTCAGTCTTCTTTCCTTTTTGCTTGGATCCTTTGTCATTTTTAAAGGAGGAGCTGACTGAGAGGGTTTGGGACCCTTGTTGTTTGGCTTATTATTGGGAAAATTCTGTTTCTTGGGAGGCTTGGACTTTTCTTTCTATTGGGACAATAAGGTTTTCCCAGATGTATCTGCATTGTTAATTATTCCAAGATGAATGAGCTTATCTTTGTCTCTAATTAAGGAATCACAAAAGGATTCAAGAATAGGCTCTTGATAGCTAGCTGCAGTCAAGGAGTCTTTCATGGAGTAGAATGTAAATACAAAAATAGAATATGTAGGTCCAAGTTTGGAAAGAATATGATAAATACATTGTTTGTCTTCTTTCTTAATCTTGCATTTTGCACATAAGATTCTAAGATTTTTATACTTAGATAAATAGTCTTGAATGCATGAAAAATCATTTGGATTCAAGGAAAGCAACTCATTCTCAAGTTGATGACCCCAAATTTCATTGTGTTTACCAAACACAGATTCCAACTTTTCCCAAGCTTTATCAGGTTCATCAATTCCAGATATGTGGAATCGCAAATCAGTAGAGATTGACATCCCAATCAATCCATGAGCTTCATCACATCTATTTTCCCATTTAATTTTCTTATCATCATCAGTGGGTTCTATTTATTTCCCTGAGGTTATCCTGAAAATTCCCCTACTTCACAGAACATCCATATTTCTATGAGAAATAGTTAGAACTAGTATAATATCACAAGGGGCAGCCATACTATAAAATAATGGCTGAAATAATAGAAACTAACTATTTGGATGCAAAGAGCTCGAAAAAATATGCAGTTTTAAAAAAAATGACACTTAAAACTGATTCCAGATAATGAAGTTATGCTTGATCAAAGAAAGTGTTGAAGATGTCCCAATAGTGACGTGGCAGATATTAAATTGAACAACAACAAAAAGAATCCCCATCTTCCCAATATCAACCTTTGACAATCACTTTTATAATAAAGTTGTTTTGAAGTGAATCACTTTTGTAGAATAAGTGATGTTCACTTTTACAATAATGTGACTTTCAAAAAGTGCCGCAATAAATTAAAAGACTTAAGTGACTCACTTTTATTTTATTTTTTATTTTATTTTATTTATGTGAGATGCACTTTTACAATAAAGTAACTTGAAAATAGAAATTGCATGCACTAAAAAGTAGCTTGATAAGACTTGAACTCAAGACTTATGAAGGTGTAAAGCAACTTTGGACCAAGTGAGCTAAGTTTAAAAGGTACGTAAAAATATGGAAAGAGGAAGGGGTTTTTGTTTTTACTCTTCTCTCTCGTTTTCCGTGCTTGCTTTCTTTTCCTGCAAATCACCAAAAAAATAAAAACAAAAAAAACAAAAAAAAATATTTCCACACAATAGGGTTAGATCTTGGTTAGCTTACCTGGAAAGTCTACATTTTCAAGTTTTCTCGTTGTTTCTGATTTGCCGTGATCGCACAAGGTGCACGACAAAGAGCATATGTAGCCGAGAAGACAAGAAAAAAATACTTTCCCTTACTGTTTCTGATTCGTTGCGATCACGCAAGGTGCACAGAAAAAAAGCATACGTAGTCAGGGAAAACAATAGTCTGAGACTAAAACATAAAATATCTAATAATAAATTGATAAAATATGAGATTAAAAAAAACAAATCCGTCACTGTAACATTATACCTTCAGATTTGTCGAAATGGGTGTTTCTAGAGCAAACGAAAATGGTTTTCGGTGAAACAAAAACTATTTCCTAATGGAAACGGACTTCCAGACACAATGGAATAGTTTCCATAGGCCAAAAGTGCACAAAAAATTCAGAACCAGAAACCCTTTCAAAGTTTCAGCAACACTGGTTCCAGATCTTGATCAAAACCGAAAGCAACTCTTCATAAAAGCTCTGATACCATGTTTGGGTGCACAAGGTACTCCCAAAAGATTGAACACCTTGAGCAACCGCTTCAGACAAATAGATCACATATCAACACACTGATGTTTGTCACGTGGTTAAAAACCTCTAGAGGGAAACAATCCACGGCCCCAGCCAAATAGCTACTTGGAGCAATTTATTATGCAAAAGAAAGAAAGTTACATGAGCTTCTCACATTCGATCAACTAGCCAAGTACCCTCTATGCTCTCTAAATAGATATCATAGACCAATCGGGTGTTAAGCCATAGATCAATGGTAGGTATTATTTAAGAGAAGTTGAACCGTTAGATCACTTTATGTCTAGAACATATCGTGACTGTCGGATTATAATATTTACAAATGCATACTAATGCATACTAAAGAAACACACTTTTACCTAATGGATATATTACACAAGTTGATCTTAACTTACTCCTAAGTGTCTAAATATTTTAACACCTTGGTTTCTAGCACCTTAACCTCACCTAGAATCATCATTGATTCTGGAGCTTCCAAACATATGGTTTCGACAAGGGATACTTTCTCCTCTCTTGACAATTCAAAAGGTCCAAAATTTGTTTTGGGGGATGACTCGGTTACTGACAGTTTGGGGAAGGATAGGATTGATCTCGACCATGGTTCCTTCAATGATGAGTTGTATTTCCCATGTCTATCTCCTAACGTCTTGTCAGTGTATCAAATGACCCACACTGGGTATCCATAGAAATTCATCTTCTCCCCCAATGAAGTTGAAATATCATATATTTTGAATGGTAAATTCATAGCAAAAGGTGTTGTGGATCACAATTCGAAGGTATATAAGTTTTCCCATTTCCTACTTTACTCAAACCCCTATGTTCTTCTCACTAATGTAATGAAGCAAGCAATATTTGGCATGAGATATTTGGCCATCTTAACTAAAAGTATATTTCATATTTGAGCGGCAAAGATATGATCATAGCATTACCAAAGATCAAGTTTTCTAAGCGAGTCTGCCAATGTTGCATCCTAGGAAACACCGAGAGCACAAGTATGAGAGAGCTAGTTATGAGACAACCTCTGTGCCAATTGAGTTAATACATAGTTAAATTTCTATTACATTCCCTCATATTTCCATGAGAAAATCCAAATATGCACTCACCTTCATAGATGACTTTTCTAGGTATTGTTGGGTCTGCTTCCTAAAGAACGAGTTTGAAGTTTTTGACCTCTTCAAGGTCTTTTGAGCCTTGGTTGAGAACCAATCTAGGAGGAAACTCAAGATCCTTAGATATGATAATTATGGAGAGTATTTCAATTCTGATTTCATCCATTATTGTGAATATTTAGGTATCTAGATGAAACATTCTATTCCTTACACACCACAACAAAATGGTGTTGCTGAGAGAAAGAAGAGATCACTCAAGGAGATGGTAACTTGCATGATAGAGGTTAAAAATTTGCCACCAATGTTTTGGGCCAAGGCTATAAACTATGCATCCTATATATATATTAGGGTTCCACATAATAAACTTTATGGAATCACTCCTTTCGATTCTTGGATTTGGAACAAGCCAGATGTGACCCATTTCAGTATCTTTGTCTCAAAGGATTGGGCTAGAATTCAAACTAAAAAGAGGAAGGATTTGCAACTCCAAATCCAAGAGTGATTATTTGTTGGGTATTATAAAGATTAAAAAGGGTACAAGCTGATAAAATTGAACACTAACAATGCATTCATTGAGAGAATTTCTCAATTTGAAGAAGAGCCTTTAGCAGTAGTTGAAGTTAGAGAGTCTTCTTCATCACCACAACCACTCATTATAAATGAAGAGACTAATGAGTTTGATGATTATGATATGTATAATAATGATGATTTAATTCCATATCCTAACAAAACTACAAGATCAAAATGGGTAGAAAGGACCATTCATGTAACTGGGGAACTAGATGGAAATCCTAGTGACACAAGGAGGACTAGATCTCAATTTGAGAGTGCCCATTGTGTGAAGGATCTACTCTTTGCTGAGAGGTGTTATTTGATGGTTGAATATGATACTAATACATATTAATAAATACAATATGATCCAATATGGAAAAAAATCATCAACAAATAATACAGCTCGCCCTAGAAGAACAACACATGGAAACTAGTTGATCTCCCCCTAGGGAGAAAGCTAGTAAAGTGTAAATGGGTTTATAAAACTAAATTTGATGCTGAGGGTTCAACTTTTAAATATAAGGAAATATTGGTAGATATTTTATACTCACAATTTTACTTTATTTATTACAATGATACCTTTGCACCAGTGGCAAAGATGGACTCCATAAGGCTAGCATTGACCATTGCAACTTCAAGGGAATGGTGCAACTTCAAAGAAATGGGAGGTACATCACATGGATGTCGAGTGTGCCATTATAAATGGAGATATGAATGAAGATATTTATACGAAGCAACCAGAAGATTTTGTGTCTAATCCATCTTTAGTGTGCAGGTTAAAGAAATCATTGTATGGGCTAAAGAAATCCACTAGGGCTTGGTATGCCAATATTGATGGATTTTTGCTGTCACCAAATTTTGTTTAATGAAAATATGATTTGAATGTCTATTTGAAGATGATTCATGGTTATTTAATGATTATTTTTTTTATATGTGGATCACCTATTGATTACAGGAATTTCAAAGAAAGATATTTCCTCCTTGAAGGATGCAATGAACCATGCCTTTTCCATGACAAATTTGGGATTGTTGAGCCAATTCTTGGGTCTCGAAATTGCTCAATCCAAACATGGAATCAAATTTAATGAGTCCAAGTATGCTTCATATCGGTGCAACAAGTTCAACATGAAATATTGCAAGCCAAGCAAGACTCCATTCCTTTCTAAAGTTAAGCTTGAGGAAGCAGGTTCTTCTCCTTTGGTAAATAACAAACTGTATAGGTAGTTGATTTGGTGTGTTCTTTATCTAACACATGATCGAACTAATTTATATTATGTATTTAGTGTGGCTTCAAGATACATGGATCCACCCCATGAGATCCATTGGAGAGAAACGAAGAGGATCCTAAACTTTGATCAAGGAACAAGAGCTTATGGGATTTTCTATAAAGTAAAATTTGAATTAGAGCTAGTTGGATTTACTGATAGTGATTGGGAAGGTGACAACAACAATCAAAAGTATACTTTAGGATATGTGTTCATGCTTGCAGATTGACCAATTGGCTGGTAAAGTAAGAAGCAAAGTGCCATAGCACTCTCATCTACAAAGGCAGAGTAAAGAGGAGCTATGAATGAAACTACTCAATGTTTGTGGGTGTACGGGATACTTGGAGAATGTGGGATCGAATCAAAGACTTCCATTGTCATCTATTGTGACAATCAAAGAACCATTCGAATATCCACTGATCTAGTTCAGAGACAACGAACCAAGAACATTGAGATCCATATGCACTACATAAGGGAGCTTGTGCATGATGGTATCATTGCTCTACTCTACTATGCATCTTGAGAGAAAGTAGCTAAAGGATTCACCAAGGTTTTTTGTGAGAATAACTTCAGTAATCTCAAATATCTACTGGGGATTATTGATCATGTGGTGAAGTATGATTAATAACAATATTTCAAAAAAAAAAATTCATGTCCATGTTTAAAAGAGGATTTTGCCACTGGTTTTTTACCTCTTTCCTTGGTTGTATGGACTCGCAATATGAAGAGGGTGAGTAATCCTTGTTTATAGGCCCTATATTTTTTTCTAAAATTTGCTCATAAAGTCAGGCTTAAGGGGGGGTGTTAAAATAACCAAACCTGGCATAGTTACTCATATTTGACATTAATTAATCATTTTTGTCATATTCCTAGATTCCTAGATTCCTCACTATGATAGTTGGCTTCCACTTGCACCTAGAAGTCAACACATGATAAAACTCTGTCATGGAGCACTTTGGAATGATCTTGGAAATTTTTTTAGCAACTCTACTTTAATTTCAGAATAGTTAAAGCGTGGGTCTTATTTTTCTGAAAGCTACCTTGCTTTACAACAGTTTTAAGGGAAAAAGGAAAAGCTAATCTAGCAGTAACTTCCTCGTTTTTTTTCCTTCACCGTCCTCATTTTTCTCCATACAAAAGCATGGATATGATCTCTTTCCATGGACACGAAATCCTCCCTTAAACATGGGCAAGCAGTATGTAAAGGGTGACTAAGCCTTGTTGTTAGGCCTTATAGTTTTTTTTATATTTACTCATAAAGTCAGGCTTTAGCCGGGGGGGGGGTATTAGAATATTCAAACCCATAGTTACCCATATTTGACATCAATTAATAATTTTTGTCTTATTCCTATATTCCTAGATTCCTCACTATGTTAGTTGGATTCCACTTGCACCTAGAAGTCAACACAAGCTAAAACTGATCCATGGAGCTCTTTGGAATCATGTTGGAAATTTTTTTAGCAACTCTTCTTTAATTCCAAAATAGTAAAAGTGTAGTTCTTCTTTGTATAAAATCTGCCTTGGTTTACATTAGTTTTAAGGAAAAAAGGAAAAGCTAGTCTAGGACTAACTACCTTTTTTTTTTTACTTCACCATCCTCCTTCTTTTTCTCCATACAAAAGCATGGATATTATCTCTTTCCATCACTCATCAGTTGACATATTTTATTCAAATGATTCGTAATCATATTGATAGATTAGGAAAGTGTTTTATGCACCTATGGGGGATTTTGACCAGTTTAGTAAGTTTGCTTTTTACCAATTCGAATAACATCCTTATGCTTTCAAATATTTGATGTAATTATATTTTTTGAAAGCATATTACTTGATTATGTTTTCTGATGTACACTTATTCAATACAGGATTTTTTTATTCTACAATTTCAGTCTCCTTTTTTGTGAATTTTGCATGATTGATTAACAAATTTCTGAGTGTAATTTTTCTACCACTTGGGTTCAATTTCCATACTAATCCCATGAATACATAAATATATATGATTGTAATTAAAAACATTCAAAATAATTTAGATACTAGTTATTAAGAGCATATGATAAAAAAATGCAAGTACTTATCTTTTATTGTTTTGCAGGCTCCTTCTTAATCTATGCTTCCTTGTAGAGATTAATGGATTCACTTGATCTTGATATTATTCCTTCATGGAAAATTACTACATATTTAACTTGAAAATATGGATGCATGGATTAGGTATCGAATCTATGTATGGGGAAATTGGATCACACACAACCTGGTGCGAATACTTTTCTTCAAGGAAAAAATATTCTGATGATCATCATCCTATTCTTTGGATGAGTTATTAATCATATGAGGATATTATTATACAAAAAAATATATTGGACAAGGATAATATCCAATCCACAAATTCTAGCGTTTTTTAAACAATTCATCAAATTTGGAAAACTAGCCATAACAAAATTTCTGAGAAGTTCATCTTCTAATACCTAAGCATATCTCCCAAAAAAAATTCAATTTTTGAAAAAGATTTGAATATAAGGTGAATGGGCCATTTGGGAAGAGGGTTTTCAATGGTTTTGTATGATTCCTCACACTTTGATAAAAAAAATGCTCCATGAAATTTGTCTCCTAGATAGTGACAGGAATGGTGCATATTGACTTGCTTTTGGATTATCCCTACATTGGATGAAGGTTCCTAAATCACTGAGGTCACATAGGAATATATATCATGATACTCAAGAATGTTCAACACTCTTTCCTTCCAAGTGTTGAAGTTTGAAGTACCATCGAGTCAGTCTTCTAGTCGAATGAAGATTGATTCCATATCTATAATATTTTTATTAACCCCTCA
Source organism: Pseudotsuga menziesii (assembly GCA_001517045.1). Taxonomy (NCBI): domain Eukaryota; kingdom Viridiplantae; phylum Streptophyta; class Pinopsida; order Pinales; family Pinaceae; genus Pseudotsuga; species Pseudotsuga menziesii. Next base: position 30,580 of record LPNX010512919.1, on the reverse strand, counting down.
AGATCATGTACGATTTAGTTTGTTGCAGAAAACTAAGATCCTTAATTCCCTATGATCTGATTCCATGTTAACATTTTTGGAAAATATGGAGAAACTTGAACTTTAAATTTTTTATCAATCACTAAAAAATATTAATCTCATAATCAAATCAACCATACAAAGCATTCGTTGACATCAAATAAGATAAACCCTGGGGAAAATCCTCAAAAATAGAGAAGATGAAAAAACACAACAATTCTTCAAAATATAATAGATATATTGGAGAGAATGAGTTTTACAACATAAGTAGATTTCGCGATAATAGAGAACATGGAGAAATAGAGAATAAATATCCACTATAGTAAATGTAATGAACTTTCCAAGTGCCTGAAACTTTAATAATAAGTCAAAACCACTTCCATGCAAACTATGGTGAATGGCTTCCTTAGACTAGTGCACACATACACCTCAATTTTGAATTTCCTTCTTGGAATAATTAATCCATGCATTGAAATATTCATCATGTACAACTAATGTGCCATACCTTCAATCATGGGCATTAACTAATAGTTAACTGATATTGGAGCGAACTCAATCTCTAATTGAATGTTGATCACTTAGTTAACATACTAACTTAAGTGTCATAGTGCTTTAACTCAAGTGTTGTTGGTGCTTCACCTCAAGTGTTATCCATGTAAAACACTTTATTTACTATTATTAACTTTGCATGGGCTAGTGTAAGTTTCTTTAATGAACTGAAACATATAAGCTTTATCTGAGGCACTTATGGAGGAATTATTTATTTAACTAAAGATTTATAATTGCATCTTTATACTTTGAGTTCATCCATCCTTCTTCAAGGGAAAATTGAATTCTCTTTTCTCTTTTATCTCTTTATCTTAATACGTGGTCAATATGTGTTAACTTAATCATCTATCATATAATATTATACTTAGAAGAATTGTCACATGCTATGATCATCTAATATTACCCCGTACTAGGTAGTCATATGTTAAAGTAATTCACTCTAGAGGTGATAAGTCTCTATAGGAGACTTAATAGATTTATTAATATCGAATGACCATGGTTAGTAATATATCAAATAACATTCACCTCTATCACTAGAGTTCCATCTCTATGGGTATCCATGCTCTGGATGACTGCATGAGGAACACAACTTCATATTACAATCCCATGTCCAAAATTGGAGATCCATCTCATAGGGTATATTCTATGATGAGAATCATTGATTTGATATAAAACAAGTCCATACTTGATACAATAGTATTGATACAACCCAAGACTTCAATACTAGCATCCCACCTCAACACATGAGGATATTGATAGGAATTCATACAACATAAGTCTGGAGAATGAGTACAAATGTTGTACAATCAACACTTTATTGGATTTGAGTTTGTAATATTTTAAATAAAAACATATCTTCTTAACTATTAAGTTGAGTCAAATTATTTAAATAAAATATCAAAATTATATATAGTTGAAATCATTAAATGGTATAATTGGAATTCATTGATCTTCACCAATGAAACTGTTGGACACGCTAAGCACATTCACTTGGGTGGGTGGGTGAACATTTTGTATATATTTTGTTATGTTTTCAACAATAACAATCATAAAAAGATTATTCAATATTATGCAAAGTACGTTGTTATCATTATATAAACAATTATAGCTCATCATCACATATCATCATATCATCATCACATAAGAAGCATAGAAAAATACAATACACAATATTTTTACATGGAAACCCAAGTCCTAGGGAAAAAACATGGAATCCTTATAATAATAGTTTTCCAGTAACAAATCGAAGGAGGAAACAACCCCCTTATTGCAATTACTTCAATTCTCTAGCTACAATTGGAAGAAGGCTCCAAACCTCTGATTTACAGGCTACAACCTGAAGGAGGCTCCAACTCCCTAGTTCTCTAGCTACGACCGAAAGGAGGATAATTCAAACCAACCTCAAAAGTCCACGTGAGTCAAACAAATATCTCATACAACTTATCCAATCCGATTCAAACCAACTGCACATAAGGAAACTTGTGTCAATCCATCTCAATTGAACCAACATGTACCAAGATGCTTGTGTACCAGTTCCAAATCAGTCATATACTTGTGTTAATCTAATTAAGTGGTCTGACATTCAACCAACCATACTTACTTGGACTAGTCCATCAAGTAAGAGGTATATTTGAGAAACCAATAGACTTCACATATGATCAACCAAAATTTGTCCAATCACACTCAACTCAATGACACCACAACCAACCTCAATCACAATCAATGAATATGTGATAGTAAAAATATGATATACCTCAACCAACTAACCTCAGCCAAGAAGATAAAATACTTAACCAACTATGTCAAAGTCAATCAACATCATAAATTCTTATACACAAAAGGTTTTTTCACTCCACTCAAATCAATTCAACAAATCAAACAAATATCAAGAAAATAGTCACTTACAATACTGTCAAAGGTTGTCATTATCAGGAATTAATAGTCCAGATCCACTTAGGTCAAAGAAACAATAATCAACACTTGTCAAACTATTTTTCAAAAAAAACACTTATGTTTATCAAATAAATCACTCAAAAGATATATTACTTGCATTTCAACTTCTCATTCAATACTACACTATACAAAAGTCAAGATAAACACCAAGATCCATGACAACACTATTGAAGATAATCTTCAAGATCTATATGAATATCAAATCAATATTTATGCCAATATAACCACCATAGCCTCTATAACATTTATAATGATTTCAATGATATATACCAATATATAGGCTCACACACTAAGATCAAATATGACCTCTATCCATCAGAGACATGTGTCATCACAGGAAAACCGAGAAGCACAAACCATACCTTTTTGATGATCAAAATATAAATAAACACTATAATAACAAAAATAAAATCTATATCATGTCATCACATATCCCTCTCAAAACGCTTTCCAACAAGCTAAGAATTTTGTAATTCTGATTCTGTATGAGTAAGTTATGCCAGTTTTAGTGAATCTCTTCAATCCTCAAAGATGCCCAAAAATGTATCCTCTACAATGTTTCACACTTTTCTCCAAGAGTTGAGAAATAACAAAGAGAGACTTGATTGATGAAAAAAATGAAATGTTTGATATTAGATTTATATAGGTCGTGGAGGAATGTTAGTACCTCAAATTGGGCTAACATGCAATTCAAAATTATGAATAATTAAATTCTCTTTTAATTGGTTGGGTAACCCAAAAAGGTGGGGTATACCAACTTAAAAAATTCATGTCTCTTCAACCATAAGGACTTAGAATATGCTCCACATATCAACGAAAATGGCTTGATGAGGACTATCTCTCTATGGTAGATTTATTTGCAAACTCTTGTTCTAATACCCTTAAATTCTTCAATTTTTCAGGACTTCAAAGATTCCACACATAAAGGTGAAAAATACCATGTTACCTTATGCATAAGATCCAAGGTCAAAGTATTCAATGGACACCATCAAATGCATGAGGGATTCGATGTTCTTCACATCCAAAGACTTCACATAAACAAGGAGGACAGCTCTACCATATACTCATTGTATCAGGGGTATCAATGACTCCCACACCACCAATCAAGGGGGGACACAGACTTTTTTTCAAGAATATCATCATCATATTCAAGGTCTCCATATCATGAAAAACATATCCATTGGTTCCACTATATATCTTCATAACCATAAGAGTAGCAACACCCCAAAATAGGGGTACAAAGACCTTACTACTAGTTTGCAGCACCTCATGGGATTCATACGCATTATCACAAGGCTACAACATGTCAATGACCATATATTGTCCAAGGGACATAAAACCACCATATGTGTAGGTTCAATACCAAGAATTCCAAGGACACCAAAGACCCCATAAGAATGGGTTCCAAAATTCCACCATAAGTGCGGGTTCCAAGACCCAAGTATAAACATGGAAGATGATCAAGATCTAAGCTTGTGGACTCAAGGACCCCACAAGAACTCAACAACATTAATACCATCCAATGCATGCAATGGGATCCAACATCAACACATCAATGGAATTACACACATCATCCACATCATCCATCCAACAACTAATCAAAAGACCAAAATAAGTATAAGCATAACGAGCAAACAACTGAGAATTGACCTCCTTTACAACATCTTTGTTTTTCCAATCAACAACATGTTATCAAAATACAATACTATGTTAACAAAGACCAATAAACAGAGATCAACCAGGAGCAAGGAACTCGATAATGGAATCAAATGGGACCATGATACAATATAGGGGCACTTGACCAAGTCAATGGGTAACTAGGGAATTTTCCATTCTTCCAAGGACTCCAAGGGATTCAAGGTTGGGCTTAGAGAAGATTAAAATGGATCCTCTAACATAGACAACCACAAACTAAACACTAACCCTCATGGGCTCCATAAGGGGCACTAAGGACTCAATAGTTGGCATCAATGACTAGACATAGTTGGCATCAATGACAAATTAATCAACAATATCCCCCTTTTTCAGTGATGACAACATCATAATTCCTCTTCAAAGAAATCTCCCCTTGTGAAGAAAACTTCTCTCCCCCATTTGGAATCAATTACAAATGGAACATACTTTGACAATACTACTCCCCCTCAATCCATGCTCCCCCTATCATCAACTTCTCTTCCTTTGTCAACTTTTCTTTATATTTGCATCAATGGAGATAACAACTTTTCTTGACAATATTTCTCCCCCTATCGTTAGACACTGTTGATATTTTGATGAACTTGTATTTTGTCACATGGATACTGTTGTAACCAAATACTCTATGATACTGAAAAGAATGTGATTGTTGATCTCAAATCTGATAATCAAGTACATAGCTATTTTTACACATTATTTGTACACTTCATATCAATGGTTGATAGTCTTCAAAATGGTATTGAATTTTTCTCAATGTTTTCATCGTTTATGTTCTAATCAATGATGTAATATACCAACTTTATTCTCCATTTTTTAGTACGATGATGGTTGTTCATGTCATTCGATTGAAATTTCTTAGTTATCCAAAATTTAACTTGTCCTTGCATCCTACAATGTTTTGTGAAATGACCATAATGATAGCAATTGTAACACTGAACGAAAAACCCATCTTGATTTCTTCTTGGCATGATTTTTTCATGACCTTTGGAAAGGATGGCTTTGTGACCATAGTTATTGCACTTGTACTAGTATCCATTGAACATCATAGCATATCTCTGAGAAAAGAATCCTCGTTGTGATGTACCTTCTCTTGATTCTTGTTGATCATGGTATCTTCTAAGAATACGTGTATAACTATTAGTCTTTTCTTCCTTTGCCATAGAGATTTTACTTTCTTCAATGTTCTTCTCGATATTTGAATTTGTATTTCACTGAGTAGTTTTTTTCCATATCTTCATTCAAAGAGAGGATCTTCAATTCTTTCTTTTAACAAATTTATATCTTTTCTTGGATTTGTTTCATTATATCTTCTTCTATTTGTTTGACTTATTATACCTTTCTACTTAGATCAATGTTACTATCTTCCATCTGTCCTTTTGAATTCTGGTCATCCTCGTGGGATTTTTGTAGTCAAACTTTTAGTACATGATTCTCCATTTTAAGTTCTGAGAGCTCCTTTTGAAATTCAAAGTTTGTCAGACACATCTTCCGTAACTATACCTTCAAGGATTTGACTTCAAGTTCTTTTTTTCTTCTTAATTTATCTACCAATATCTATTTAGTCTTGCAGGTACTTATCTCACTGTATTTACCTTGTAACTTACAGTTCAATTCTTTCTCCTTATCTTCTAGCTGTCTTTTGAGCTTGAAAATTTCTTCCGATTCCTTTTCATTTTCTCTAGTTGACTTATCAAGTTTATCTTTCAAGAGTTGGATATGGATTCTTTGATTTTGGTAGCTTCTTCGACTTGGAGTTTTAGATCAATTATATTTTGTGTGGCCTTCTCAAATTCTTCTTGATTCTTTTTCTTAGATTCTTCCAATTAGTCTTGCAATACTTGGTTTTGTTCACAAATTTTTTTCACTTCTTACGAAGCATAAGTAATTTCATTGTCTATTTGAATTTATTCTAGAACCATAGTATCCACTAAATTTATATCACAAATCAGAGAGCAAGGATTTTCATCACAATATGAAGTATTTCATTGTATGAATTCAAAATGGATCTTATCTTGTATACATGATAAACATATATGTTTAAAAGCATTACAAATAGAATGTTTAGGGGAATTACCTTCATACTTACATGGATCTTGTACTAACATTTTGATGGGGTTGTCTTCTAATTTTTGTTCTTCATATAAGTTTAGTTGATTTATACTGAACGGAATTCTTCAATTGAGTTATACTTTCCTATTTTCTCCTTTTGGAGATCTGTCATATATTCAACCACAAGTTTCATAACCTCTTCTTCATGTTCTTTAGTGGAGTAGATATGTTATATTTTCATCCATAGTTTCTGTTGGTCTCCTCTGGGAAGACCTGGGTTTAGTTTATTGTACCAACAAAACCCCTATCTCACTGGCCCATTCCACAAAAAACCGCATAATGGCCTGAAGTCTCACCCGAAGTGATCCTAGATGGGGTGGTTGAAGAATCAGGTTTCCTCAACTAGGTTCTGTAGCATCCTAGGTTCTCTGACTCTACTTAACCAGTTGAATCTCTCAGCAAGGGATGATTCTCTCTCCCTAGCTGACTCTACTATAGGACTAACTCTTATCACATCGTAGCTTCTAGGATGATGCGCAAACTTTCTCTTCCGCTCGGCTCTTAACCTACGATATCTCACACCGCAGCCTCCCCGATAGTGTGATATCGCCTTTCTATACTGCAATATTTCCTACGGTAAGACTCAATATGCTCATCAACTCTTCAAGGTCTAGAGGCTTCCTCCCTAGGTATAATAGCTCAGTTAACCTTCATTAGAATGTTAAACAACTTCACTTAAGCTTCTACAGTTTATCATGCTTAACACCTATTACGCTCAACTTGCTGAACTAAATATATAGAAATCACTTAACACTGTAGTTGTTATATGTCGTGAATCAAGCACTGATAAACTCATATACAGGATACTCGACACATTCAATATCACATTTAACCTTCTATGTTACTGTAAACTGAAGGATAGCATACATACATTCATTAAATGATAAGCAAAGTTCATGTAACAGATAATAGATAGCAAATAAGTAAAGCACAATCACATGGAACAGTCGCACAACACACAGATGTTACGTGGTTCACTTCCAGGAGGAAAGCTACATCCACAGGAACTATGTTTGTATTATATCTTGAGAGAGAGTAAACACAGTTCCACTACAACCTCTTATGCAGCTTGAGATCTTCTAGGAAACTCCGTGCACACAGCCGGGAGCCCTTCTCTTAGATATCTTCTCTTCCTATATTGATTTCTTCCTACATTATACCCTTCCTCTCTCTCTCAATCCATGCAGATTTTTACATTCATGCTCAAGGATCCAGCTACTAGTTACAGTAAGATAACTATCGATTGAACACAGAACCAGAGCTCGACTCTTCCTCAATGTCTCACAATACCTATGACAGCTAGTCACAACCCGACAGACCAACTAACTGACTATCTAACTGAATGATTAGCTAACTCTTCATAATACAAAATGCATGCTTAAAATAGGTGGCCTAAAGGTCTCACCATGATACAAAACTATGGGCCTATCCCAATAGTAACCCAAAACCCTAACTATGACAGTCGGCCTTTCTGTACTTTGAACTGCCACTTTCTGATCACGCCGCAGCTTCCTGCAGTCTTCTGTGATTTCTGGCACTGATCATGGGTATGGGACCGTTGCTCCTTCTCCATTTATGAGGGTAGCTGATCCCTCCTGTCGTCGCCACTGCCTTAAATGCAGTGGTTGAGCTCTCTTCTCAGCTGCTTCAAGTACTATTTCCTTTGACTTCCTTGTTTCGACCACCACGATTTTCGGCCCCCTATCCATGACAGGAATTACGCTATGGCATCATACCTTTATTGAATCTCTTATATTGCTAGCTTATTGGCATCACCAAAACTATCTTTCCTCCAAAAATTGTCCATCTTCTACCAAAATTAGCAGCTTTTCCTGTAGCTGCGGGGCCCTGCTCCAACAGTCCCATAACACTTACTTGTGGCTCGCCCCTGAGCCACTAACAACTGGCTTCTGTTTCTGTAGCGTCTCCTTGTCTTCCTGCGAAATCCTTGTGAATCTCTCCTTGAGTCCTGTGACATCTTTCTCCATAGCTTCGATACAGTCTTGTGCCACTTCAAGCATAACTTAACTAATCATGGAGTCTTCTGTGTTATGAATTACACTCTTGCTTGCAGTGAACTCCTTGACCTTCCTCTCAACCGCATCGACCAGCTCTGCAATTTGTTCCTGATACGGCTAAAGCATATTATTGAGTTGTATCTCTTTTCCCAGCAACCTCTATGCTTCCTGCTACAAACGGTTCATCTCTACCATCTTCTTCATCTTTGCAAGAGCTCCTAAGCTCTTGACTTATTCCTTTATTGTTGTTGTTGTATTCTCTATGTTCTAGATGCTCTGCTGCAAATCCAGTCTATCTGGGAGCTCTTCTAGCTCCGACCATGTCTTCGTTGCATCAGCTAGAAATGACTCTGCATCATCTATGTGACTCTTCATCTGCATTGAAGTGGTTCTAAAGGCCTGTGCCCTTACCTCCTTGTCTGCCTCAGGTGTGCCTAGTGCTCAATCCTCAAGCTCAGCAATCTACGCCTTGTGGTCTTCCTGCATCTTAACCATTGTCTCTTCCAGAGCCTTTGCTCTATCTACAATTATTCTTACTTTCTGCGTTAGCGGGAAGGAAAACTCTATGTTACACTGGGTTAAATCCAATGCGATGTTTTGCATGACCTAAATTAGATCCTGTTCTCTTTCTTCATATTGTATGAGCTCCTCCGCCTTTGTCTGAAATCCTGCGGTGAGCTCTGCATTCTGTTGTCTCAGCTGAGTGTTCTAGTTATAAGTCATAAGCTCTCTATCCTTGAGCTCTACGGCTATCTGCTTCTGGATCATCTGTAGTTGATCAACAGGGAATTGTTCTAGATTAACCTCAACAGGTTGTCTAACCTGTATCTACACATCAATCATCGAAACAGGGAATCAGATGCTCCCTGGTGGTATCAGCACTGTATTGGTGCGATCCTTTACAAAGTCTTCCTCGTGGGAAATCGATGGTGTTGAGCTTTCTCCTGCGATTTCCTTGACTAGCTAAGTATACATCATGGTATTCTTCTTAGTTAGTGCTTTCAACTCTAGAAGCTGCTTATCTATTGTGCTCTGCAGCTTGTCCTGCGATGTCTGCATCGCCTGAAATGAGTCCCGCATCTCCTCCTGCAATCTCGCTGCGATGAGATCATAGTCATCCTCTGTTAGTGTAGTCTGTGTAGTTGGCATTGAGGATTTGAATTTTTTCCTCTTCTTTTGTGCCACTGGTGGCACTTCTACTGCATCTTCCCTCTTGAAACCCACCTTATCTTTTCCTTTGTCTACTGGATCTATTGGTGCTATTTCTGCTGGTAGAGTTCCTACTGTGGCATCTTCTAATGACTTCTTCCACTCTTCATCGAATCCTTTGATGACATCTTCTACACCCTACGTTGTCATCATGAACAATCCAATAGCCCAGTCATATTTTCTAAACCCTTTTGGCCTCAGGTAGATTGTATGCATGTCCACAATGAAATCAAGCTGAGTGTGATACATGTCAACAACCTCTGTGTTGATCCTCGGTGTCTCTTGGATGACTTGCTTCAACAGCTTATAGTATTCATAGAATACTAACATATTGATATTTTCCTTGGCTGGACTATTTATTTCCCATAAGTTTTCATATCGTGTGCCTCTGCACTCTCCGCCTCATAGCTGTAGAAACTAGGTATGGGGCAGCTCTCTCCACCCGACGAATGCACATAATATAAGCAGCCACGAGAAGTGGAAGGGGTGGTTTGGCTCGTCCTGCACTGCCAAACAATATGCAAGAAAATATTTAATAAATAAAAACACCAATTAAATTGTTCACCTTCTGCGAACTGCATGGCAAGGTGAATTACTGATCCTGTGACTTCTTTCGGGTGAACTTTGGTTAACAGTCTACCTGCAAGCATACTGGCTGTAAATATGAGTGTATCATATGCTAAGGCTATGAGGTCATAAGCTCGACCTCCTCTCTGTAGCTTATACTTGTTAACTAGGAGCACTGGTAGCTTAGTATCCTTGCTTTTCCTTGATATATGTGTCTAAGGGTCCTTATCATTCTTGGACAGCCCAATGATGCGGTGTATCAGGTCGATGTTCAGATCAAACCTGTTAGCCAGCCAGAGGTAACCTCCATGTACACAGGAAAGTAGCACATGCACCACGGCATTAACCTCTATGCCTCATACAAAATGTGGTATTTTCAACAAGTTGAGCAAGCCTGGATGCACAAGAATCTGGACATGTTCCATAGGAACAACCTCATCTGCACCGGTCCTCGGGTTCCTCTGAACCGTAAGATACTGATTCGACCGAAACTAAGGATATGTCTTACTATCTCCAAGGTTGTAGTCTATAAATTTGAGAGCAGGGACATATCCTAATAGTTCTCCATCTACCTTTACGCGAGGATCAATCGACGGTAATGAAATAAGAAACTTAGCACCCTTGGGAATGGTTACCTCTGGTGTGTGCTTGACTTGTGGCAAAATGTATGTTTCTGCCATATGAAATTATTCTTCCTGCTCTGGTCTGGAATCTTCTACTATCTGAGCTTGAGTCCTCATCCTTGGCATCTGCCTGACCTGTGTTGCACCTAGTTTCACAGTCCTGGGTGGTGTCGTCATAGTAAAGTCAAGGCCACCATGCTTGAATCATCGCATGACGTCTTCTAAAGGTTCCTGCTCGGACATAAACCGACTGGTTCGATACTCTAGACTAGCAATGGCTGCAAAAATGGGGAAACAAGCACTTTGTAACTAGAGTATCTCTGCACAGGGAAAATTCTTACAAATTACTCTATAACTCTCAGAAATCACAAAAGTAACCCTTCTGTTTGAATGATCTATGTATTTGTAATGAAGGCGATAATCTCTGAAGCAACGGTCACTTAGGATGGACCCGTTGGCGGCATTTATTGCATGGACAAGACAACAGCCTGCGCCCTACTCCTCATTAATTGCTGAAAACCCGTTCAAAGTTCCCTCGAAAATTGTGCGCCAGCAGCGGTCTCGACCAAGATTTACCAAATCTACGACAACGTATACCTATCATATCTACATTAATTGCTTGTCAAAAGGCAAAGTGACTGGCCCTCTTTCCCTTTCAAAATCATCTTTGCAACACGGGGAACATCTCCTCGCTGTGATGTCACACCGCATCATCCTGGACCAAAAAGTTGGCGTGAAACTCCGCAACGTTCAAAAACTCCACAATTGTCCTATGTCTTGCGCAAACTAAACTTTCCTGTTGTGATTCCTCTGACTTAGAATTTGTTTTTCACCTGGTGTAGACTAGTTATGGGTGTGATGCCTCCTTTCAACTACACTGGACATCTGCACCACTTAGTTCTCTGAGTTAGGGCTAGGAGGTGGAGTGGCTATCACTATAAAGCTTAAGCCTACTTCCATTAATCAAAGTAGGAACAAGTTCCCCGTTCAGTTTACTGAGCTGAACGACACCTCCTTTTGTGACTTGCTGGATATGATATGGCCCCAACCAATGTGTATTGAACTTCCCTAGAGACTTAACAAACTTGCTGTCGTAAAGGAGCACTAGGTCTCTTGTTTGAAAAATATTGCTCTTAATGTGCTTGTCATGCCAATCTTTTTCTCGTGCCTTCTACACTTTTTGATGAAATCCTACAATGAATCTGTCTTCTTCTAAGGCAAGCAGCTGTGCTAATATTTCATTCATCATATTTGTATGAGCCATCTCGGTAATTTGAGCAATTCTTAAACTAGGAATAATATATTCCATAGGCATAACAGCCTCTTGTCCATACACCAAGCTAAAAGGTGTGTGTCCTGTAAGTTTCTTGCATGTAGTCCTATAAGCCCATAACACAGCGTTAACCCTGAGGTCCCGATCATCTCTTTGGGTGTTACAGATCTTAGTAAGAGCATTTTCTAGAATCTTGTTAAAAGCCTCCATCATACCATTAGCTTGTGGGTGGTAAGGAGTGCTCTTATGGTGCTGTATCTGAAATTCCTCTGTCAAGGCCTCAATAGTGTGATTCAAAAAGAGTGTGCCCTGATCACTCATCAAAATTGTTAGACATCCAAATCTACTTATGATGTGTTCAAAAATAAACTGTGCAGTTGCAGCAGCATCACAATTCCTTACTGCTTTGACCTCTGCCCACCTGGTGAGGTATTCTATTCCCGTGATGATGTATCTCGCACCAGTTCATTTCCCTGGTGGGTTGATAGGACCCACGAAATCTATAGCCCACTTGTCAAATGCCTGCAGCATAATCTATGGTCGTAGCGAGATTTCATCTCTCCTCGAATGTTTTCCTACCCTTTGGCAGATATCATAGCATCTACAAAAATCCTTAGTGTCTTTATGCAAAGTAGGCCACCATAATCCTGCAACTAGAATTTTCTGAGTAGTCATCTTTCCTGTGAAATGACCTCCTGCGGTACCTGAATGTGCTTCTCTGATAATGGCCTCTTTTGCGTGTGGCATAACTCATCTACGCAGGACTTAATCTAGACCTCACTTATATAAATGTACTGCGATCAAAGTGAAATATGTTGCTTTATCAACTAACTGTTTCTTTTGCTTCTTAGTAAACTCAACTGGTGCCCACCCTCTAGTGAGAAAGTGAATAATATATGCGTAATACTCATCTGCAATCTGGATAGAGAACAATTGCGTGTCTAGCAAATTATCCTCTAAATTACTTGGTTCTTCTCCTGAGTCTATCCGCGATAAATGATCAGGTCCTGCATTCAATCTCCCTGGTTTTAAAATAATTTCAAAATCATACTCCTGAAATAGGAGTGATCATCTGCAGATCCTTCCCCCTAACACTGGCTTATTGACCAAATACTTTAGAGCGGAATGGTCAGTGAACATCTTGAATGGGGCACCCAACAGGTAGTTCCTGAACTTCTGTAGAGCATACACCATAACTAATCCTTCTCTTTCTGTAGTGGTGTAGTTCTTTTCTGCGGTAGATAACTTTCTACTTGAGTATGCGATAGGGTGATCGATACCCCCTTCTCATGGCTGTGTTAAGACAATCCCTAGTGCGATGCTAGATGCATCCACATGTATATGAAATGGCTTGTTCCAATATGGAAATACTAATATGGGTGATGTAACCATCTTCTCTTTGAGAGTGTCTAAACTTTGTTGGCATTCCTCATTCCATAGGAATTTCACTTCTTTCTTTAATAGCTTTTCCATAGGTGCTGTGACCTTTGCATAGCCTTTGATGAATTTTCTATAATACCCTATATGACCAAGCACTATCCTCAATTGCTTGACTGAGTTGGGTGCTGGTATATTTACAATGATGGAAATCTTTGCAGGATCTACCATCAAGCCTTGTCTGCAAACAATATGACCCAACAAAATACCAAATGGTGCACAGAATATACATTTCTTCAAGTTAAGAGAAATTTGATATTGCCTACATTTCTCTAACATGAGCCTTAAATCTCCTATATGCTTTTTTATTACTCCAAATACAGTCCAATCATCAAAATAGAATTCTAAGAATTTAGGGATGTATTCCTTAAAGACAGCAACTACTACTCTAGAAAAAATAGCTAGTGCATTTTTAAGACCAAAGGGCATTACCATATACTGGAATGAGCCCGATTCTGTCGCAAAGGTGGTCTTATGTCGATCCTTTGGATGGATTCTTATCTGTTGATAGCCTGAAAAGCCATCAGTGAATGAGTAGATCTCTTGTCCTCCCACGTTGTCTAAAACTTCATTAGTAAAAGGTGTCGAAAATGGGTCATGAAGTGATGCGTCGTTGAGTTTGCGCAAATCAACACAAATCCTGATTTCTCCTTTAATTTTCTTTTCCTACACAACCATGGGACTAACCCATTCGCTCTCTTCTACTAGCTAAATGATGCCTGCTACTAGCATCTTATCAATATCATCCTTAACTTTTTCTTTATAACGAGGATTTAATCTGTATGGACGTTGCTTAACTGGCCTAACATCCGCTTTCAAAGGTATCCTCATGACTCCTAGATCTCCTACTATTCCCTTCATCTCTATAAACTTAGTGGGAAATAATTCCTGATAGTCATGTAACAAATCTGCGATGTGTCCTATCGTTTCATCATCCCAATAGTCTCCAATAGAGGCAAACTTTGGTTTTATTTCTATGCCAATATTGATCTTTTTAGTCTTAATAGGCTCTGTGACAGCTGGAATCTCTAGCTTTGGTCCATCAAATTCATGAGTCCCTTTTGATTCTGGAATGTGGATACTGTGAGGATTCTCATCCTCATCACCTGGCTCTTCTGTGAAGTTGTAACACTCTAGCGCATGTTCTAACTAGATGGCCCAATCATGCTGAGCATACACTGGTAGGGTATAGTCATCAAATATATTAGTCTTTATAGTCTGTAGAGCCTGATCAATGCTTGGATACTGAGATTCAAAAGTGAAAGTGAGTAGAAAGTTGTCTATCATAACTAGCCATGTAATGGTTCCTCTGCGCAACTCTGTCTCAGTGTACCAGTTCCTTGGGACTGTGTCTAAAGTGTGAATGAATAGGTGAACCCATTCATCCTCTAGAATTTCCAACCAATTCTGTTCACAAATCTTAATATGTGACCTGGGGTCACTTTATCTTGTATATTTCTGCTGTAAACGGTCCTTGTCAATAGATAATCTGATTGCCATCAATCTCTTAAAATCATCCCATGATGTGATATTTTATTTATGTGCATGCCACCATCTTGCAGGTGTGGCTCTTACTGCAAGGTCAATAACTGCCATCCTCTGCTCATGCGGTATTTCCTACTCAAACTGCTGTAAAAATTCATTGACATCTCCTAAGCCATCAAACGACAGAATATCCTTAATCTCTGTTCCAATCCATCACAGTGACTTAGTCATAAATGCACATCTGCGAGCTGAAACATCATAAAGTCTATTCTTCCAATTTTCTAAACCATCATCTGAATCCGATGCGCATGAGATATCGCATCGCCAACTAATATTTCCTTCTGTGGTGGGATTGATATAATCACTCTGGTTAGCAGTCATCTGATAGAGGCTCTCCATATTACGCACCTCTTCCTCTGCTCTGATAGTTTCAATGTATTGAGGACCCTAAAAAGGATCCAACAATGTGATGACTCGAATCTGTTTATCCTCAAAGGTCATTTGTCTTTTCTTAAAATTGATAACAGCAATGTTATCAAATGCCTAATCAATACCTAATAAATCTGGATACGATCTTCTATCGCCAATAATTTCTATGACTTCAAAATCTACAAAGCTGTGAATTCCATCAATATCGACTGGTACTTGTGGTAATTGACCCAATGGTGATACCCTCTGCTGATTGGCTAATCACAGATGGATAGGTGATCTAGCTAAATTAGGGATACCCATCTGTTCCCATGTCTACTTGGTAAGAAGATTTACCTCTGATCCTAAATCTAGGATTACCTCATCCATTTAAAACTCTCCAATTTGTACTGTAAGTCTCATTTCTCTTCCTGTTATTGTATGGCCCATAATACTATGAACAGCACGCTGCGTACTTCTCACGAAAGAAGTCTGCTGATACTGATCTATGATGCATTAAAGCTCTCCTATGGCTTTCTCATTTCTTATGAGTTTCAAGCAACTCTGCAGGAAGGATTCTACGCTTCTTGTCAACTCATCCTACTCGCACCTTCCAGATGTAGTAGCCTGCGATATCTGCACAGGACTAACGCCACAAGGTTTTTGCTCCAGTACACCCCTACAAGGAAATATCTGCAATCTTGATGGTGTAGGGTCAGTAAAGAAAGTTTTAGCTTGCTGAAATGTTTCTTTGTTCTTTTGCAGGTCAAGTGGTGTAGATTTATCAGTGGCTTTACGCACCCACTTCGGACATGTATTCTTTTTGGCATCCTGCGATGTCCCACTAGTAGAAGCATTGCTGTGAGTCACAATATTGACTCTTGGTTTTGGCTCTTTCTGCTGAGCAGCGATAAGCTGAATATTCTGGTTTACTGCTGGCTTAGGGTCCTTAATCTTGGCTATCAATATAGGACATTCTTCTATAGTATGATCATATGACTTGCAATACTTACATGTTGAAGTAGGGTTCTGACAATCCCTAGCATAATGTCCTATGGCTCCATAGTTGTAACAAATAATCGGTCCATGGCCATGGCCAAATCCTCCACCACGGCCTCTTCCTCTGAATCCTCCACCACGGCCATCATGAGCCGGTTCATGCTATGGACCTGCTCCTGGTCCTGATGTCTCTGATTGGACTCTGTAGAAGTCATGTTTTCTCTTTATCATGAGATCATAATCTTTGCAATTATTTTCATCATGTCCTACTGACTTACAGAAGTTACAGTATAAATTCTTAGGAGTTTGTACATACTTCTGAAGTAAAGGGCATTCCTGTGGTCTATGTCCTCTTGTTCTACATATTTCACACCATGGCCCTTGATTCTGTACTAAGGGGTTAGGAGCCCCTCTTGCTATATACTCAACAAATAATGGACAGTTATCTTTGGTATGGCCATGTCCTTTACACTTTGTACACCATAATTCTTGTTCAACCTCTTTCCATTTCTTAATCTCATGTAACTGTAAAGTGAGATTAGCTAACTGATTCTGTAAATTTGTCATACCTGCACTAGTCTCAGCTAGAGGTGAAGCCTCTAGTTTCATTGCCATATCCAATGCTTCATCCTGTGTATGGAGTTTCTGTTGCATTAGTGGAAGTTTGATATGAGGGAGCAGTGCTGCAATGAACCATTCCTTATGCTGCTTCGGCGAAAACTCAAAACTAACTTGGTCTATAAGAGCTTTAAATTTCTGATCGAAATCCCATACTGATTATGTGGGTAACTATTTAATGTCTTTAAGTTCTGTGATACATTGTGAATCAGACTTGGGTTTATTAAATTCCTTAATCATTGGGGTTCTAACCTTTATGAGTGTTCTGTTCTGTGCTGTTGTATACTTCATATACCATGTTAAAGCTCTTTCTCTAAGTGTAGTGGCCAACTGGACAAGCTTAGTATTGTCATCCTGGATCTGTTTAATGGTCCATACAACTTCACATAGGAACCAATGATGTTCTAGGTCTTCTGCCCCTGTACCCCTAAAGGTAGGTAATTTCATGTCATCCCCCATTCTGTTTCTACGAAGTGGATTCTGATTTGCTGTATTACTACCACTTGGCGGTGTAAATGTAGATGGTGTAGAGGTAGTATGTACTGTGTGTGAACTACTAGATGGAGTTCCTGCGGGATTATTCTGAGTCCCGGTTTGTTTCTGTGGGGTATAAGGGCGGTAAGGGATACCCCCTATTGTTCTTTCTCTATTACTTTGACTCTGTTCTCTAGTACTGTCTGAACTTTCTTCAAAGAAGGAAGTTATGAAATCTACTTTATATCTCTTACCGCTATGTGTACATCCAATTTCTTCAGAATCACTCTCAAACTCTTATGACATTACACTTACTTAACTTATTCATATGAGAATATATCCAGTACTCCTTTTTCATACAATAACATCTTTAAAAACATATTTAAAGGGTTCAAGTACTTACCGCGATATCCTTTGAAGAAGTACCTCTCTGCTTCACTGAAACTCGTTCTTTGATCAACTGCAAACTTTGTAATGAAAAATTCCAGCAAACTCGCAAGCCAGAAGTCTACTGCCCGTGAAATGGGATTATCTATGGTCTTCATGGTGTGAATCAGCTTCGGTGTCCAGACAATGTTCCTTTTCTTCTTGAATACATGCTTATCATTCAACTTTGACAACCAATTGTACAACTCATTTGCATAGGTCACAAAAAATATCGCATGGAGGTCTGTGAAGATATGTTTCTGTAACCAGTCCTCTATACTCAGCCTAGGACTCTTGTTTTCTTTCTCAGCAAATTCTATTTCCTTAGACTCAACCCACTGGTTAATTTATTCTTTAGTAGGATGCCAACAGAACATCAGCTCTTCAATTTGTTCAAAACTTGCAATGAAACCATTTTTTGGTCTCCTCTGGGAAGACCTGGGTTTACTTTATTGTACCAACAAAACCCCTAGCTCACTGGCCCTTTTGGAAATAGACCACATAATGACCTGAAGTCTCACCTCAAGTGATCCTAGATGGGGTGGTTGAAGAATCAGGTTTCCTCAACCAGGTTCTGCAGCATCCTAGGTTCTCTGACTCTACTTAACTAGTTGAATCTCTCAGCAAGGGCTATTTCTCTCTCCCTAGCTGACTCTGCTATGGGACTGACTCTTATTGCATCACAGCTTCTAGGACGATGCATAAACTTTCTCTTTCGCTCATCTCTTAACCTACGATATCTCACACTACAGCCTCCCCGACAGTGCGATATCGCCTTTCTACACTGCACTATTCCTACAGTAAGACTCAATATGCTCATCAACTCTTCAAGGTCCATAGGATTCCTCCCTGGGTATAATAGCTCAGTTAACCTTCATTAGGATGTTGAACAACTTCACTTAAGATCCTACAGTTTATCATGCTTAACACCTATTACGCTCAACTTGCTTAACTAAATATACATAAATCACTTAACACTGTAGTTGTTAGCTGTCATGAATCAAGCACTGATAAAATCATATATGGGATACTCGACACATTCAATCTCACATTTAACCTTCTATGTTACTGTAAACTGAAGGATAACATACATACATTCCTTAACTAATAAGCAAAGTTCATGTAACAGATAACATATAGCAAATAATTAAAACACAATCACATGGAACAGTCGCACAACACAAGGATGTTACGTGGTTCACTTCCAGGAGGGAAGCTACATCCATGGGAACTATTTTTGTATTATATCTTGAGAGAGAGTAAACACAATTCCGCTACAACCTCTTATGCAACTTGAGATCTTCTGGGAAACTCCACGCACACAGCTGGGAGCCCTTCTCTTAGATCGCTTCTCTTCCTATATTGCTTTCTTCCTACAGTATACCCTTCCTCTCTCTCTCAATCCCTGTGGATTGTTACATTCATGCTCAAGGATCCGGCTACTAGTTACAGTAAGATAACTACTGACTGAACATAGAACCAGAGCTCTAGTCTTCCTCAATGTCTCACAATACTGATGATAGCTAGTCACAACCTGACTGACCAACTGATTGACTAGCTAACTCTTCATAATACAAAATACATGCTTAAAATAGGTGGCATGAAGGTCTCGCCATGATACAAAACTGTGGGCCTATCCCAACAGTAACCCAAAACCCTAACTATGACAGTCAGCCCTTTCGTACTTTGAATTGTCACTTTCTGGTCACGCCGCAACTTCCTGCAGTCTTTTGTGATTTCCAGCACTTATCGTAGTTATGGGCACCACTTCCTCGGTCACTCCCCTTCTGTCCTTTATCTTTAATACCTCATCCCATTGCTCCTTCTCCATTTATGAGGGCAGCTGAGCCCTCCTGTCGTTGCCGATGCCTTAAATGCAGTGGTTGAGCTCTCTTCTCGGCCGCTTCAAGTACTATTTCCTTTGACTTCCTTATTTCTACTGTCATGATTTTCAGCCCCTGATCCATGGCAGGAATTGCGCTATGGCATCATACCTTTATCGCATCTCCTATATCGCTAGTTTATCAGCATCGCCAAAACTGTCTTTCCTTCAAAAATTGTCCATCTTCTACCAAAATTAGCAGCTTTTCCTGTAGCTGTGGGGCCTTGCTCCAACAGTTTCTTAGCTAAGATGTAATTTTGTATATTCTTCTTTTGGTGATTTTCTAATCCTTCAAGGATGGTTTCCATAGCTGAATTATTCTTCTTTGTTTCCTTTTGAGTTGTTATTTTCGATTTCTTTAGAGGAGTATATTAAGTAAGAACTGATTGCCACATACTGATTCATTCTACCTCAAGATAAAATTGCATTATTCTTTTCCATATGAAGTAATTTGTTCCACAAAACAATGGTACTTAATTCATTGAGAACCCCATGGTGTAAAAAAAATCTCCTTTAAGATGATAAGGATTTTTGTCAAGGACCTGCTCTGATACCAATTGTTGGACACATCAAGCACACTGAGAGGGGTGGGTGAACAATGTGTATATTTTTTTTTACTTTATCAACAATAAAAATCATCAAAAAATTATTCAATATTATGAAGAGGATGTTGTTTTCATTATATCAATAATTATATCTCATCATAACATATCATCATATCATCATCACATCTAAAGCATAGAAAAACATAGTACAAAATATTTTTACGTGGAAACCCAAGTCCTGGGGTAGAAACCATGGAAGACTTATAATAATAGTTTTCCATTAACAACTAGAAGGAAGAAACAACCCCCTTATTACAATGATCTCAATTCTCCAGTTACTACTGGAAGGAGTCTACAACCCCCTAATCTACAGGATACAACCTGAAGGAAGATAGAACTCTCTAGTTATCTGGATACAACCAGAAGGAGGTTATAACCCCCTTTCCTTTACCCATATTTCCAGCCTTATATGAAGATAGAAACTTTTGAACCACGATTGCACTCATCCTATAGACCTACTAATCAACACTTGTACTACATTGCACAATATGTACCACACTGCACAACCACTACCACCAGTAACCAGTTCTCATCATCTGATCACTACTCATCAACTCATCACTTCCAATTGTATCAGACTGCTCATCAACCTATACAATCAACCTATAAAATCAAGTTGTACCAATCAATATGTTTCCTACATCATCTGAATCAGCCAATTTGAGTCTAACCAACTGCACACAAAACTTAGTCCACCTAAGTCAAACCAACTGCTCATACAACTCGGCCATTCTAAGTCAGACCAAATACATGTAAGGCAACTTGTTCCAATCCTATTCTATTGATTCAACCTGTACCAAGCTTCTTGTATACCTGTTCCAAATCAATCATATAGTTATGTTAATCTAATCAAGTGCTCTGAAATCCAACCAACACTTCTTACTTGTCCTAGTTAAGCAGAGTAAGAGACACATTTGAGAAACCAAGATACTTCACATATGGTCAGCCAAACTTTGTCCAATCAACTCAACTCAATGACACAACAACCAACCTCAATCATAGTCAAGGAAAAATTGACAGTTAAACCTAGTATACCTCAACCAACTAACTCATCCAAGAATATAAAAGACTTAACGAACTATGTCATTCTCAGTCAATCTAATAAAATCTGAGACACTAAAGGAATTTTCACTCCACTCAAATCAAGTCAATAAATCAAACAAATATGAAGCAAATAGTCCCTTACAATAATATCGAAGGTCGTCATTAACAATCAATAACATTCCAACTCCACTTAGGTCAAGGACACAACAATCAACACTTATCAAACTAGTTTTCAAAGAAAACACTTATGTTGATGAAAGAAATCACTCACAATATATATTACTTACATGTCAACTTCTCATTCAATACTACACTATACAACAGTCAAGATAAACACCAATATCTATGTCAACAATATCCAAGATAATCATAAATATCTATATGAATATCACATCAAGATATATGCCAAGATAAGAATTGTTGGGCACCCAATATGCAAGTTAATTACAGCTAACATATAGAGTGTTCAATATTTATTGTCAACCTAGGGAAGTCTTTTATTTCAAGGATAACATGCACTATATATGCTTAAACAATGAGTTGTTGTAAATAAACAATCATATTCTCTGCTCAGCTACACTCATCTCAAGGATCCACTTAATCTAATTTACTCTCTAAAGACTACAATCACAATTACCTTTTACTATCCTGATCTAGAATTGAAAGATTCGAGAAAACACATCTAGATTACTTTTGCAGAAAATGAAATCTTGTTTACCAAATCATCTAATGATTCACCCAACTGTATTGATCTAATTATTCTAGAAATCCATAAATATAAATTGAATTCAGTTATTCTAGAAATTCAAAGTACAGGAATGAAATTATGCAATTAGAAAAGCAAAGGGACAAACTACGAGAATATATAGAAACAATAATTGGAAGATCTAGGGATGAACAAGCCTATTATAGCTACCGCACAGTTACATAAGGAGCAATTACCTATACAGTCGACTATCACACCATACCACTGCAGCTTTCCAAGAGATGCAATTAATAACACACTATAAATCAAGAACTGTTGCAACTTACTATGAGAAAATGAAACTATCACAACATCACACAAGATAATAATTAAAATTTCTAATTTAACTCAGCAATCCCTGTGGGAAGGAGGGCCTAGCCTTCACACAGAGATGCCGGAAGTAACACATGTTAAAACACTGAGATCTAAAGTAACTCGTTGTATTAGAAAGGGAAGATAAATCACGCAACCTCAGTCATAGCTAATACAATAATTTGGTTCAAGGTTCCACCCCTGGCTTAGAACATTCCCCCATACTTATACAATATCAATCATAACATCCTATCCCTATTATTGGGCAGCCATGAAGATCTCTGATCTTCAAGCGGCCTTAATTACAACAACTATTACAACCATGGTATGATGAGAGTAGGAAATATAGGGAAAATGTTAATTGACCCAGAAATAATGACAATCCTATTCGATTGAGAAGATATCCAGTAGACCACAACTATTTTCAAGCAGCAGCACACTGTTTCCTTCCATATTTGTCGCATTTTGTTATAGCTACCCTTGTACAGCTTTGCATGGAATAATACACTGGGACTACGTTCTTTGGGAAATGGTAAGATAGGTGACGATCAGCTTACGCAATGAATGTTCATCCTTCCCTTAGCATGTTCAGCCCTCTACACCTGCATTCTCTATCTCTCAAAATACCTTTATAAACCATCATATGTTAGCATATTTGAAGATATAGAGCCTTGATTACCACAATCCTAAGCATTAATAAAATAAGACAATAACTAACCATACCTTTGTGACTTGAGGGGAAAAGCGAGGGAAAAACATATGTTTAGTATGTGCAATAGGGTAGGATAAGGCAAAAAGATATAGATAAGGATGGTAAAAAAGAGGCAATTCTCGGCCCAACATCTCCCCCCAACTATCATGTTGCATGTCCTCGTGCAACAACCTCCATTATTATGAATCTGAATCTTGCACTATGCTTTGTTCGTGGAGAAAAGAAAATTTGTAGGGGAATTCAGACGTTACTTCTTTTTCTATAAACCCCTTATGAACAACCCAATATCTCCAACATTTCTCCGCTTCTGCACTGGTTAATGAAAAATCCTCCCTGTATGGTTTTGCTAGCCACTAGATGAGAGGAAATTTAAAGTTTAGTCCTAGCCAATTAACGCCACATTCCCTTATACGTCCGACATAACCCTCAATCCTGGAAAGTGCTTGTTCAAAATTTCTATAGCAATAGGGGTCCCTATTTCTAAGGGATGGAGAGGCAACCTGCCATATGTGCTTACTTCCTTCCAAATATGTTGGTTGATGTATGGAAATCTAGCTGGTACAAGTAGAAATAACCCCTTGGTACAGTTCCATTATATGCCAAGTATGGATGGGGCATGAGAGTAGACTCTGGTGCCGAGCAAGGAGAAGACGAGGATTTTGAGGCTCACTTCAGATCCACAAATTAGAGTGGGCTTCATTGTGGGAAAGATTGGAAAGACCTTTCCTGCTGCACATGATTTCTCACAAAATAAGCAAAATCCCTCAACTAAACATCGCCTGAAAAAGGAACAAGATTTGAATGGCAATCCAAAGGACAAGCCATTTCATGCAAATACAGCTCACACAGCAAATTCTGGTCCTAAAAATTACTTGTCAAAAATGTTTCCAAGAATTTTTCTGAGGTTTCTATCTCATATGATCTTCCTTCTTTCACAGCCCTTAACTTAAACCAAATAAATTGTTCAAATAAAAAGACAGGGTAAGAGGAGGAGGGTACCTTGGTGCCCAATAATTCATGAGAAAGAGCATACATCTAGTCTTTTTCTTCCTGCATAGACTTGAATTTCTTCAGCTCTCTCAGATCCTTCTATAGTTCTTCCTCACAGAGTTTCTGGGTCATGAGTTCTTCTGCCCATTTTCCCTTCTGTCCCCTGATAGTCTTTCTATGTTTAGTGAGGGGAACCATCCCTTCTTGGTAGCTTTCCACCTGAATTCTCCACTTCCTTACTTCCATTCTCAATATTGAGATCTCTTCTGTAAGATTCAAGGTTTCTTCTTCTTCAAGATACTCCTCATTGTCAGAATCCATATTAATAAAATTTTGAAGGGGTTCAGTCCACACCTTATCCCCTGATGTGCCACATTAGACATTCTATAACTGTGAAGTTACTTCTAGGGGTGTTGTTTCTTGTGTAACAACATCCCTTCTTGAAATTTCTTTTGCAACAACTCCAACCACCAGTATTTTTGAAACAACTCCTAGAGATGCAGTTCTTGTGTAACATCATCCTTTTTATCAGGTTCTCCTATGGAAATTTTAGTGGTTGATTGTGAGGATGTTGGTTCTTATGGGACAACTTCCTCCTGAATTTGAGTCTTCTTATCTACCTGATTATCAGCTGCAACTTCAGTAGGGGAATGTAAGGTTGTTGGTTCTTGTGTGATAGCACGCTATTTTTCTTTTTCCTCATGCTGCTGGGATTGTATGTCCTCTTCAATATGAAGTTGTTCCTCAAGGATTTCAGTATCACCTAAGGATTGTGATTGATCTTGTTCATCTTCACCTAAGTCCACATCAGGAATGATATCCAATTCAGGGTTGGCTTCTTGTTGCATCAACAGAGTCTCTTCTACAATTTTCAAGGATGTTGGTTCTTGTGTAACAACATCCTGGTTTACTTCTTCATCTCCCTATTGTGATTCCATTTCTAATATCTCGGTGTCATGAGACAATTCAGGAGTCATAGTACAAATTTCTTCATTGAATTCCATAAATTTTTAAATCCCTCGTTCTTCTTCCCTCATTTGGACAGCCACTTGAACAAGAAAATTCAAGGATGTTAGTTCTTGTGTGTCAACATCCTGTTCTACCTCATCATTGTTCTATTGCTATGGTTCCATCTCTATTATTTCTGTGTCATGAGAGGGCTCAGGGGTCACAGTGCAATCTTCTTCCACAAAATCAGGAATAACCTCATCCTCTGGTTCCTCTGTCCCAAGTCTAATGGTAATTTCAACAGGAATATTCAAAGATGTTGGTTCTTGTGTGACAGCATCTTGCTCATCTGCAACTTTCTTTTCCTGGAGTTTCTCTTAGGGAGCCTCACCGTCTTTCAAATCAGGTTGTCCATGTTCTTCCATAGCTGTACATGCAGAATGATGTGTTGTAAAGGCACGAACTATAACATTGTATCTTTACTCATCAAATATTTCTCCACACATAGGACAAACCACTCTTTCTTCCTCATTTCCATCCTCAGCAGGAATTGATCCTTCCAGTTGGTCTGCAACCTCAACCGGTGTGTGCAGCTTCCTTTCACTCTGTTTTCTACATGCTTCCTTCCAATTTTCCAATTCTTTTCGAAGTGCTTGTACTTCCTTTATTAATAAGCTATTTTCAAAGAGAAGTCCTTCAATTTGAGGTTCTTCTGTGACTGGTTCTTGTGGGGCATCAATTGGTTTGGGTCTAAGAATGGGGAACTCAATTTGCGCTTCTAAGTTTGCCCATATTTCCCTTGCTGCTTCTGCTGCTATGACTGACCTAGTTCTTTGATGTCTTATTGGTGGTGATGCCTTTATTTAATCCTTTGATCTCCTCCTTTTTCTCTGTGGTGCTGGATTTTCTAATTTCACAGATGAAGTGGAAGGGATATCCCTACTTCCAACATTTTCCTGTTCTTCGGGATGTTCTTCCTCAATAAGGGCTCCTCCCCATTCAGGGGAAGATTCAATGGTCACCACCTCAGTGTTTTCTTTTGTTATCATAGATCTAACATCTTCAGTTTCAAATGTTGCAGCATCTAATGCTGCTCCAGTTTCAACCTCTATTGTCAGAGATTCCCCAATATTTAGTCTTTCCACAGGGTTTTCTTGTGCATCCCCTCCCAATTGTTTTGCTTGTTCTCCTGACGGATCCTCTGATTTAGTCTCATCTCCCCCACCAACTAAATTGGAGGGGATTTGAACCTCCCATTGCTCTACATTTCCACCCAAATGTGGATTGACCGGCTCTTCTTGGTTTTGAACAGGCCTCATGAGTATAGGTACTGCAATTTTCTCTTCTATTGGGACACCGGGTAGAAGAACGGGTTCCTGAACTTGAGCTGTAAATTGCTCCCAGGTTTGGTTTTGTTGAGCAAGGGTCCGTAATATTATTAATTTAATGAGGCCATGGTGGGTAAGTGAAGAGAGTGGATTCTTAGCAGCTCGGACAAACCCAGCCATATGACGTAAATCATTGAATAAATAGAATGGAATGTTTAGTAAAACCCTGTGACGGAGGTGAGATAATAAAGGAAATTTAGAGTGATAGACTGTTTGATACCTACCTTCATAGGTGATATACTTCTTGAGAAAAATTTCTACTTGATTCCATGGGTGTGGCAGTGACTGTAATGCTATCCCCCTCCGTGACGGTTGAATGTGCTTCCCTTCCTTGAGAAAATCCTATACTACTACTGGATTGGGGTTTCTTTGTCCAAACCAAGCTCTGCCCACCTAGGGAAGACCAGTGACCTCAGCCACTATGTCTTCAGAGACTTCAATATGCATTCCCCAAACCTCTGAGTGCATTTCTGTAATATTCAAGGCGAACTGTAAAGTTGTTTCATGGTGAAATCCATTCAGCCATTGGAAGAATTCAGTCCAACCCGCAGCTTGAAAGATAGAGAAAACTTCAGCATTTTGTTTGAGTTCTCACATGTTTGGAGGTTCATACCGAGCTGGAATACACATGTTTTTCTGCCTTCAGAAGTATGTTGCAATCTGAAAAATTACAAATTCCAACAATGGAGGTTGAAGCACAGAGTATGCATGAACAATTGAGAGTGGAGTTGGGTAAATTCGGAAAGTTTCATCACATTGGATTAGTTGGAATTTTATCCCAAATTAGGAAAGGTGGCGGTTATTAGGTAACATAATTAGTCATTAAGTCGCACAAGTGGAGAGCTATCGACGTGATAATGGGCATAGAAAAGAAGGTATGATTAATATTGTCAGATCCTATTAATACTTAATCAAGCAGTTAATCAAAGCCATACCTTCAAAAATACATGATGGATGATGTCCTTTGGAGAATAGTAGAACGTGTGATGTGCAGTCATTAAATATAATCATTATTACAAGGGTGCATTAATAACCTTTTCTGTTGATGAACCAAAATCCATCGTGTTAAAATGGTTGAAAACATGACGAGTGCTGGAGTATGAGTCAAATTGTCACCATCCAGAATCAGAGCCATATCTGGAGGAGTTGCTAACCGCAGTTGCAAATAGTTCTACCAATAATGGAGGATTCATAGCCACAAATCATAAGGAAATCAGATATTTCAGCATAGTCACGGCCTCATATTATAGAAAAATCAGCCAAATGTAGCGGAGTCACAGCCGCCAAAAAAGATGTCGCAACTGCCGAAAAAAGATGTCGCAGTTGTCGGAAAAATATATTGTAGTTGTCAGAACAAGGCATCGTAGCTGTCGAAAAGACAGTGTTGCAGATGCCGAAAAAAGGTATCACAACTACCAAAAAAAAGGTGTTGCCACTGCCAAAAAAATTTATCACAGCTGCCGGAAAAAGGTATTGCAGCTGCTGAAAAAAGGTGTCGCAAATGATGGAAAAAGGTATCGTAGCTGCTAGAAAACGATGTCGCAACTGCCAAAAATAAAGTGAAAAAGGAGTTAGCTTGACAGAAGTTGACAGTGTTGCAGCTGCCGAAAAAGATGAAAATTTGACAAAAGTAAAATGGTGTTGCAACTACATGGAACGGAATAAGGGAAAGAGTTTTGTGGTGTTGCAGCTGCATAAAAGGGGTTAAGGGTGGAAGTTTTACGATGTTGCAGATGTAACAAATTTATTCAAGGAATTTTCTTCTGGTGTAGGGAGTTATAGAAAAATGACACTGGTCACCAGTATCGATGATGACCACCACTCTTAGGCATTTCCTTGTACATTTCATAAAAAAAAATGGATCAAGTGCAAAGGAAAACAAAAGCAAAAACAAACAATTTATTTATGTACAAAAATTCATATGAGATTTACAGTGATTAACTAAGGATTAACAGGGGCAGAAAAAAATTCCTGCCCTTGTGCTAGCTGGTAGTTTGGATCAGCTGCAATCTGTGATGTAAATGAGTCCTTTGAAATGGGCTTATGGTACAGTCGTAGCCTGTGACCATTAGCAAATAATGGTGCATGGTTGTCATCAATGATTACCAGGCAAACCGTACCATTATCAAATAATCTGTTTACTAGGTATGGACCCAGCCATCTTGTTCGTAGTTTTCCATTGAAGTCTCTTTTGAATCTTGAATCATATAATAGTGCCCAGTCTCCCTCACAAAATACTTTCTTCTGGATGAATCGGTCGTGCGAATTGGACCTCCGTTGCTATATTAATGCAATCTGATCTACAACGGCTAATCGATTCTCATCAAGTTCGTTCAATTGATTCAATCTCCTCTTTTGGGATTCAGTTACATCTAGGTTTACCTGTGTGGCTATCTTCAAAGTATTAATATCAAATTCAATTGGTAATATGACACTTTTCCCATACACCAAGTTGTAAGGAGAGAACCCTGTAGTGTTGTGTCGAGCACCCTAAATGCAGATAGATTGTTATCAACATACAGAGTTTACGAAATTCATTGTCAACCCAGGGAAGTCTTTTGTTTCAAAAGGTAAGTGCACAGTATATGCCAAACACCAAATCATTGTAGTAAATACTGTTCTTAATAACTCTGTTCATCCCCTTGTCTATGCATGATCCCACAAATCATCTAACTCTACAAATTCAACTCTTCCTTCAATGCATCAACCAGAAATGAAATCGACAATTATTGACAGAAAGGAAATTCTACTCAATGCTTAATTCAATGGAACTGCCTATTGATCTAATCACACTCAGAATCCAGAATCATAAATCAACTGTAATCTAAAGATGCAATTGCGACAGATCACACTCAGCTGTTCTAAGAATTGAATTACAGGAATAAGAATCAACAATTATAATCAATCAAAGAATTACTCAAGATTCGGGGAATGTCGTTCTGAACTATGAGATGAACAGAGTTGCGCACAGCTAATAAATGAATCGCATAGAGATTACTACTCAGTCGACTGTCACACTGTTACAGCAATCAATCTTGAGAAATGCAATCATGTAAACCACACACACTACTGCTGCGCACACAGAAAAGTAATTAATGAAACTTCACACAACCATAAATTGAAAGATCCTACCTTAACTCAGCAATCTCTGCGGAAGGCGGGCCCATCCTTCACACAGAGATGCTGGATAAACAAGATAAACAATGTACAGCTCCCTTAAACCAGCAGTACTCTTTGTATTAAAAAGAAAGGATTATTACAGATGGCTCCCGCTGTTAATACACAAATGAATTTAGTTATTTGCCAACCCCTTGGACCGAGACATCTTTCTGCATTTATACCTACAAGTAATAACGTCCCATCCTATTGCAAAGGGCAGCCATGAAGATCTCTGATCTTCAGGTGCCCTGAATAACATTGTCTGTTACAAGACGTGGCATAATACAATTATAGAGAATACAGGAATATTGTTGACTGGCCCAGAAGTAGCGATCTTCTCAGATCGCCATAATATTTGCACAGCTATCCTGAAGACCCCTCGATCGTAGCTAGTTCTGTTGCGGCTGCTCTGACCGGCCCTTGACTGGAATGTCACGTGTCTCCATAGATGAGGGACAGATGAAGGATCCTTTTTGTGTCATGACCACCCCTTGTCCCTAGACTTGTTTAGCTTCGTCCCCTGCGTTCTACTCATCTCACATTGTCTTCATAGATCACACATATTAGCACAATTTCAAGAGATAAATAGCCTTAATTGTCACAAGAATAAGCATTAACTAAGGTAAAATAATAATCAGTCTTACCTTGACAAATTAAGGGATAAAGTGAAGAAAGTCAGTCTGATTGATATGCTAAGCAGTGTAAAGTAAGGGAAGAAAGGTGATTAAAGATGGTTAAAAAGGGACCAAATCTGGACTCAACATCTCCCCCCAACTACCCTGCTGCATGTCCTCATGCAACAACCTACATCACTCAGAATCTGAATCCTGTATCAAGATCTGTTCGTGGAGAGAAGAAAAATTGTAGGGAAATTCGGGTTCCTTATCTGCCTTCAGAAAACCTCTGTGAATAGCCCAGAACTGCCAATATTTCTGTT
>LPNX010512912.1:68149-89053 GCA_001517045.1 Pseudotsuga menziesii | reverse complement strand
AAGGAAATGATGTTTATGATTAGGGAATTTATGAGGTGCCCAAAAAGAGGTTCCTTGAATTTGGTTGAGACATTGGCATACTTGGTTGTATAATGGTCAAGATAAGTTCATTCCATTGTTAGATGGGTGTATTGGCATAACCTCCCTTGTGTTGCCGCTCGATATCTATGGACTTGTGGTGATATGGAGTTATCAATTCAATGAAGAATGTTGTCCAACATATTGCCTTAGACAAATGCAAGGTTTGCATTATTCTCCGATTGGTTGATTTGTTACAATTTTTGAAATGAGCTATTTGTATCTGGTAGTTTATTCAAGCATAGTCTATGTAACTAAGACATTGACAGGTTAGCTATTGGTGTTGATATGCATCATAGGTATCATAATGCATGGGCTTAGATATCATGGACCTTCCTAGTTTCCTACCATGAAAAGAGTAAAAAATTAGTGTGGCATATAGGCCTAGATCTCATTGTATCTACAATAGCTTTGATGTTATGTATAGTCATGTTTTATATATCTACTTCAATACATAGGGAGATTCTAGGTAAAGTCTCGTATCGGCTTGCTTGTTTTTTCAATAAAATAGAAATAATAATATGCCCAATGAATAGTTCTATAAGAATTGATACAATATTTTGATTGTAGTGTGTGTGCTTGGTTTTTCGTACTTATAGGATTGATTCGATTTGCACCATGTTAGCTTATATAAAGTCCTGTTTTAGTTTCCTTAAAAAACACATAAAAAATAGAGTCCTTGAGATGGGTGATGAGTAATTGGGACCACAGAAAATAAAGTTTTTGATTGATGGAAAATTAAGTGTTTAGGAAACATTGATTTTAGCTATGTCTACTTACCTTATGTTGTTAGCTTCTGCTTGGGACAGGTCAATGGCTTGTATCCATGATGTTGGAATTAAACTTGCTACAACTATTGTTTGATCAATGCCAATCCATTCTCGTGATACTAAGCAATTTGATGATATGTATATAGGTTCCTGTATCGAGTTTACTATAAGAAAATATGATTATTTTGTAAGTTTTATGGATGTAAATGGTATGTATGCTTTGACTGTGACTATATTTGCTTAATTGAATATGGTATTTTAGTCATAGCTAGTTCCTCCATTGGCCTTTCCGTTTTACTCATTTTCTTTGTCCATTTGATCATAGTAAACCGTGCAATACAATTAAGTAGAAAGAATTAAGTAGAAAGAGCAGGTATAGAAGTATACCACTATAGGAAGAAGAGTATACTATTTCAGAAATTATTTAAAAAAAAAAAAATTCCAAACCGTCGCTTAAGCGATGCCTCTAGGTGTCGCGTAACCGACGCTTAAAGGATAAGCCCGTCGCTTAACCGACAGCAGTTCATGTCGCATATCCGACGCTTAAAGGATACGATCGTCGCTTAACCAACAGCAGCTTATGTCGCATATTCGACGCTTTTTGGCTATCTCTGTCGCTTAACCGACGGCCGTCCTGTCGCTTAACCGACGGCAGGAAGGTTTTTTTCTTAAAAAAAATTCACAGTCGTCGAAAACACGCTGTCGCTTAACCGACGCCTTAAATTTAACCAACGGTTACATAGGTGTCGCTTAACCGACGGTTATTTAGGTGTCGGAAAACCAACGGCAAGTTTCCGACGCTTCAAAAAAAATCAAAGTGTCGTACATGCGACAAAGAAGTGTCGAAAATCTGACATGACGGCCGTCGGATTTTTGGTCAAAATGTAGTAGTGTATGTTGCAATGGATGAACATATAGCTGATGTGTTGATGAAGCCATTGACAAGAGTGAAGTTTGAGTACTTCAGGGAGAAGCTTAATGTTCTCCTGATTGAGGTTCCCTCCAAGGGGAAACGATGAGAACTAGAGCCATTTTGACATGGTGAGAGGATTAGGTTCCTTCCATGGTTAGATGTAAGGGCTAAGCCATTCTATCATGGTGAGAGGATTTGGTTCCTTCCATGTCAGATGTGAGTGCTGAGCCATTCTGATATGACTATAGGATTGGTTACTACATGATCAGATGCAAGGGTTGAATGCCATTCTTGGAATGGAAGCACCTGGTTAGTTACCAAAAATACTTAGTCTGGGACTGAGGGCCATTCTGATATGATTGTAGGATGTAGTGTTACATGATCAGATATGAGTGCATTGCCATTTTGATGTGATGGAGGGTGTGTTCCCACTTGATCAAATATAAGGGCTGATGCCATTCTCTGGGAGAATGGAGGCACCTGGTCAGTTACCAGAAATCCTCAGTCTAGGACTGAGAGCCCTTTCGATGCGATGTGTTTACACATCATTGAATGTAAGTGTAGAGCCTTTCTGACAAGATGAGTTCGGATGTAAGTGCTGAGCCATTCTGGCGCGATGTGTTTACACATGGTTAGATGTGAGTGCTGTGCCTTTCTGACAAGATGAGGTTGGATGTAAGTGCAGAGCCTTTTCGACAAGATGAGGTCAGATGTAAGTGCTGAGCCATTCTGGTGCGATGTGTTTACACATGGTCATATGTGAGTGCTTGGCCTTTTTAACAAGATAAGGTTAGATGTGAGTGCTGGGCATACCTTTCTAACAAGATGAGGCCAGATGTAAGAGCTGGGTGGGCCATTCTGACTTAGGGTCAGAGATAAGTGCTGAAGACATGCATGAAGGGTAGGCGTACAACTAGCATGAAAAATGGCTAGCTCTGTAGAACTTCCTGTGATGAGAAGAATTGAGAGATAGCACCATTCTGAGATATCACTGATAATGATGATCCAGGTCAAGTGATGATCTAGATGTGATGATGATCTAGATCAAGTGATGATCTAGATTTGATGATGATACAGTGATGATAATCCAACAGTGATGATCCAGCAGTCGTGATGATCTAGATCCTGTGATGAAGAATACCGAAAGAAGAATATGACTTAGAAGAAGACTTGAAGACAAAGGTGACTTGAAGATGAAGAATACTTGAAGATGAAGAAGACTTGAAGACGAAGAAGACTTGAAGATGAAGACAACTTGAAGATAAATATGATGAGATGATCCAGTCAATATAGAGAAGAAGACTAGTGCTAAAAACTGTGTCGAAAGAATAACTTCCTAGTTAAGAGGGAGTGTTGATGTATTTGTAACTTTGGAATGTATTCACTTATATATCTTATGTATTCTACCCCGATGTTTATTCTGGGAAGTGTCTATAATGTATTTGAGTCATGTCATGCCCCGATGTTCCTATCGGGAGGATTTATAATGTAAACAAGTCATGACAAGTCATTGTAAGTAACCCTCCTATTGTTCAAGGGTTAAAGTCCCCACAGTTCTGGGGCAGTAGGGTTATTAAACTCTCCTAGAGAAGTTGGCCCTAGTGAGTCATTATCAAGTCAGGAATTAGTATAAATAGAGAGTGAGCCTCTCTATTTATCACACACTCACTCACACTCAATTGTAGTGCATAACTGAGGAAGAAGAAGACACTAGGGATAGGAAGAAAGAGGCTACTGCTGTCATGATATCATCTTACTGTTTTTGGGGCTTTTCTATTTGGTGTTGATTCTATCTCTGAGGAAGTTGCGGGGTTTTCTCCATTTATGGTTTCCCTGAGGAAAAACACTGTGTTCATTATCTCTTGTGTTTGATTGTTGTGCTTTTTATTCTCTCAGTTAAAAGATCCTAATAATGCTAGCTTAATGTTAAAAATATAACACTTTCGGCATTGTGCCAAATGTGACTTGGTGTGGCCATCTCTTCTCAGTTTCGACTCCAAAATTTTTAACAGGAAAACACTTACCTTAACTCGATTTTTCATTTGTTTTTCTTACAAGGGTTTTACAATTTTTATGCAAACAAGTATTAAAAGTGATTTGGTTTGGAACTTGCAGGTTCTTGCTTCCAGCTCCAATGTTGTAGGTGAAAATGAGCTCACTCTTCAGTCTTTCCATAAGCCTCCAACTTGTAAGCCCCAGTTCGATTGAGGGTTTCTTCTTGCATGACATTGTGGTTGTTGGAAGTTGGTTCTTGTGGTTGTAATGGCATGGCCTCAGTTCTCTATTAGCTTACGTTCCCAGCTTGTTTGCTATTTGTAAAGTTCTTAGAAACCCTTAAAGGGTATTTCATGCAGGGTGAAGAAGGCTCTAGAAGCTGTGAAGTAAATGGGTTTTAATTTGATGTTTTCAACCATGCGGCCTATACAATGTAATTGCTTTCATTTTGAAATGACAGAGCCTAGCTTTGAACTGAAAGAGGCTGTTGACCTCTGTCTAGTTATGTTTTAGTTTTTATAATAGATTTTGGTTGGTGAAGGAAGACTATGAAACAATCGGGATTGTAAATGGGAACAATATTTTTCTCCTGTAAGTAAATTATTTTGATATTGTTTAATATATATAAATATTTTACGTATTTTGGTTTTATTAACAGGCCTGATCCTCGACCATTTGACTCTAAAGGCTGTAAGCCATTCTTATTATTTGATTTTGTTTTTACAAAATGTTTATCTAATGTTTGATTATTTAATTCTATGTTCAACAATTTGTTTATGTAATTTTTTTAAATTATTACCCTGTATTTATAAATATTTCCAATGCACAGTTTATGGAAAAATTATTATGTTTAAGAGTAATATTTTACTTTGGTTTTGTCTTAAAAGGGTTAATTAATAAGTAAAAGGGCTACAACTTGATAATAACATTACTATACTTATTAATTCTTAGCTCTGTTTATTTAATGATTTCTTTAATGATTTTTACAGTTTGTTTATAATTTTCAGCTAATAAATATTAGGGTTTACTGCTGCATACTTATGAATAGGATATATTTATCTTTCAATAACTTCTGTGGTTCTAAATAGATTATAGTAGAATCCTTCTGTCTTAGAAAGAAACACATAGTGTCTAGAGATCAATTGTTATAAAAATGTTTTGATAGTGAAAAATATCTTAACCTAACCCTAGATAAAGGTTTGTTTACTATACCTATACTTATTTACTAAACTGTAAGTTTTTTTTATGTATTGTAAAGAATACTAGTATTAGAATTTGTTCTATAAATAATACTATTACTGTTCTTTTTACATACCTATCTTTTAGTTTACATCTGAAATAAATAGATGCAGACAATATTTACTACTTCTTATAGTAGAAATCATAAGCAAACTAAAGTAAAATGTAGTTTCAATTTTCATTCAAGTGAAAGAATCATCTTATTCACCTAAACACCCATATGTACTAGAGTACTTCCTGAGTCAGGCATGGAAAAATACAGTATGGAAATTCTAATTCTATCTGTTTCTCATTTTGCATATTCATTACTATTTCTAACATAAACCGCAATTTACCAAGTCTAAAATTATATAGTTACTCCTTTCTTCACAAACCCTAATTAAATACTTACATGCTTGTATTTAAAAACTAGTAAACATTTTACTGAGAACGGTAAAGAAAAATAACATAAATACAAATAGAACCCGTCAATGATAAGACAACAACAGCTTAAGGAGGCTTCCTCAGGACCCTCGAGCTTGTTCCTGGTCTTCCTGGCAGAGTATTGGTGGAGACTATAACCTTAAGACCTTTTGTCACTTGACTGGTCCAATTTCCTTGGTAATTAAAATCTGCTCTCAGCAGTTAGAAATTTAGCCTAATAGCTGCAATAAGTTCAATATAAGCAGTTAACACCTCAAATTCCCTTTAGTAATCCCCTCCATTGAATTTCTCTTGAGTAAATTCATTCACCCTGAATGATCACCTCTAGCATGAGCAGCCTCAGCTGTCTTCAATGGGAAATTTTATAGAGATGCCTAGGTCTTCTGGGTCAATTTTCATTTAATGAGCCACCTTCTTTGATTCCATTTTCTTAGGGAATAATGACCACAAATATAGGGAAGTTTCCACCTACAAAAGTTGGAAGTAGTTTGAGGATGCTTCCACTTGTCAGTTTACTCTCCACCTAGTCTCCTCCACCAATTGACTAGTAAACACTCTTTTATAGCTTCCGTAAGCTGTTGTCTCATCATTTATTTATTTATAAATAAAATATTCTAAATTACATTAATTATTATTGACCTCACTCGGTCATCAATTACAAAATTAGCATAAAATATAACACAATGTTCCTCAAATAACATTAAATTATTTTTGCAAATTGGGGCATGTGACATACACACCCCCTTAAATTATAATATCGGCCTTGATGTTATTTATTCCTTTTCCTTAGAGTTCCCCTGAAATGGAATTGGATATGCATCTCGCATATGAATTTCCAATTCCCAGGTGGCTTCCTCTAGACTAAGGTGCTTCCATTGCACCTTCACCTGACCAATGGTGCAGTTTCGAAGTGAGATCTCCCTCTGCTCAAGCATACAATCCGGTTGCACCAAAAAATATCCTTCGGGTTTCACCTACACATCATTCCAATTAATAACATGAGTAGCATCATGTAGATATTTTTTTAATACATAAATGTAAAAAACATTGTGAACTCTTAAATTCAGTGGTAAAGCTAACTAATAGGCTAATTGTCCGATCCTAGACAATATTTCAAAAGGACCACAATATCGAGGTGCTAGCTTGGAAAAACTACCCAGCCTTAGAGAACTCTTTTTGGGTCTAACCTTAATGAAAACATGCTCACCTACCTGGAACTCCTTTAGAGTTCGTTTAAGGTCTGCTTTAGTTTTCTGTCGATCTTGCACAATTTTCAAATTACCTTGTACCTGTTTTATAATTAATTCCATTTCTTTCAATAATTTAGGTCCTAATACTAACCTGTCCACTGAATTACTCCAGGAGATGGGGGTATTGCATTTCCTTCCATTCAGAATTTCGAAAGGACCATACCTAGCTGAAGCTTGATAATGATTATTATAAGCAAATTCTACCATGTGTAAATAATCTTCCCATTTACCTGGCTGCTCCTTTACGTACATTCTGAGTAGATCCTCCAATACCTGATTTACTCTTTCAGTCTATCCTTCAGTTTCAGGATGGAAAGAGGTACTAAAGTTTAATGTAGTATTTAATCCTTTGAACAAAGATCTCAAAAAATTATCTGTAAATTTAGGGTCTCGATCTGAAATTATCACCTTGAGTATTCCATGCAACCAGAATTCGTTTTAAGAAAATATCAGCAATATTTGCAGCTTTATAAGTAGTTTTAACAGGTATAAAATGGGCTTCTTTATTCAATTTGTGAACCACTACCATTATTGAGTCATTTAAGTTCTGATTTTTAGGTAATCCAGTAACAAAATGAAGGCTAATTATCTCCCATTTCCAGCTAGGGATAGGCAATGGTTGAAGTAGTCCAGCTGGATGCTTATGTTTAGTTTTTACTTGCTGACATTCAAAGCATCTAGTAATATATTTTGCTAGTTTATTTTTTTATATTTGGCTAGAAATAATCTTTTCTTAGCATGGTTATAGTTTTCTGATAACCTGGATGCCATGAATAAGAAGTTTTATGAATTTCGTTTAAAATTAATAGCTTGATCTTAGGTACATTAGGTATGTATAATCTATCTTTATACAGTAATAATCATTTTTCATTCAAGATGTACCTTGTACTTAGACTTTTTATTAAATTCTCTTTTACTTTTGCTTGTAATTTTCGGTAATTTTTGTCTTGTTCTATTCCTGCTTCAAGTTGTTCTTCCAAAATTGTTGTATAAGTGATGATAGCTGCTATAAAATTTAGCTTTGCATTTCTACTTGATGCATCAACAACTTTATTCTCCTTTCCTTTGATGTGTTGAATGTCAAAATCGTATTCACTTAGAAAAGCTAGCCACCTAGCTTTCCTAGCATTCAAGTTAGGTTGATCTAACATGTATTTTAATCCTTTATTATCCGTCATTAAGATAAACTTCCCTCCAATTAGATGATGACACCACATCTTTAAGTCATGTATGAAAGCAACTAATTCTAAGTCATAGGTCGCATAATTTTTCTCATGAATCTTCAGTTTCCTAGACTCATAAGCAATGACGTGTCCTTCTTGAGTCAAT
Source organism: Pseudotsuga menziesii (assembly GCA_001517045.1). Lineage (NCBI taxonomy): Eukaryota > Viridiplantae > Streptophyta > Pinopsida > Pinales > Pinaceae > Pseudotsuga > Pseudotsuga menziesii. The sequence goes on along the minus strand of LPNX010512912.1, from coordinate 81,056 downwards.
ACTCCTCCTAAACGGTCATTGCATGCATCAGTACATACTATAAAAACCTTATTAGGGTCAACAATTCTTAATATTGATGCGGAGGTTAATAAAGTTTTTAACTTTTTAGAACTATCTTCGCACTTCTAATTCCAATTAAATTTCTTCCCCATTTTCTGTAAAGAGGTTATTGTATTTGCAATTCTTGAAAACCCTTTGATGAACCTCCGGTAATAATTGATAATACCCATAAATGATCAGATGTCAGTTACGTCTTTTGGGACTGGCCAATCTTCGATTGCCTTTATCTTTTTGGGGTCAACCGAAGTTCCTTCTTTAGTCACCACATGACCTAAGTACTGGATTTTATCTTTAAAGAAGTCACATTTACTAAATTTTGCAAAATGTTGATGTTCTCGTAACTCTTGCAAGACAATTTTTAAGTGTTCTTTATGGTCTTCTTCAAATTTTGAATAAATTAATATGTTGTCAATAAATATGACCACAAATTTATCCATATATTTGTGCATTACATTATTCATTAGACACGTAAAAACAACTGGAGCGTTAGTAAGCCCAAAAGGCATAATGATAAACTTGCAATGTCCATGTCGAGTTCAAAAGGCTATTTTAAAGATGTCTTCTTTTTTAATTTGGACCTAGTGATATCCAGACCGTAAGTCAATCTTTGAAAACACCGTAGATCCACGTAGTTGATCAAATAGATAATCTATGCAAGGTAATGGGTATCTGTTCTTGATAGTCATTTTATTTAATTGATGATAATATATACATAGTTGTAGAGTTTCGTCCTTCTTCTTAACAAAGATGACAGGTGCCTCCGACGGAGACACACTAGGTCTAATATAATTCTTATCAATAAGTTCTTTTAACTGTGACTTAAGTTCATTTAGTTCGAGTATATTCATCTGAGAAGGGGATTTTGGGCTGGGCACTGCACCATGTACCAGCTCAATAGCAAAATCTAATTCCGATTTCAGAGGTAGTCCTGGAATTTCTTCCGATAAATACATCTGAATATTCCTCTAGAATCGGTATATCTTCCAATCTTAGTTTATCTATGTTGTTCATGTTTTCTTTATCAATTACTATTACTGCATAAGCCTTACAGCCTTTCCTAACATCTCTCTTAAGCTGCAAAGCAGAGATCTGTCTTACGACTGTTTTCCTAGGGATTCCCCTTACACTTATTAACTTTCCATCATTATTTATGCAATTAAAGGTTTTATCGAAGTAATTCAAGGCCACCCTATGCTGCTCTAGCAATCCATATGAATTAATATATCATATGAGCCTAAAGGTAATACATTGAGTTTAACAAAAGTTTCAAATTGATCCATAGTTACTGCACAATTCTTTACAAAGCTAATTACCTTTCTCTTTGCACCAGTAGCGAACTGAACTAACCAAGAAATTGTAAACTTTTAAACTCGAAGTTTACGTTTTTCTAAAAAATTAGGAGAAATATAGCTTAAACTAGCTCCTGGATCAATTAAAATAGATATAGGTATTTGATTTATCTTACCTTCCACTTCCACCATGGAAGTTTGATAGTCTTCCTGCCGATTCTCTAATGCTGCATTGATCCTGGGCATTGTCCTCGCTAGATCACCAACAACCATCTCCTCGTATATTGTGTGGATGTTTCTAACAGTCTTCTTTCGATTGGGATAGACTGATGCATAAAGCAGACCATTGCATTCCCAACACTTTATGGGTTCTTTTCGTTCAAATTTCTTTATGTATTTATTGTGGGTGTTAGCATATTCTTTATTTTTTTTATTATTCTTATTGGTCTGTGAATTACTTTTATTCCCTTGGAAATTCTTATTAGAAAATTTCTGGTGTTATTATTTTTAGAATTTCGATTAGGTATAAAATATTTCTTCTTTTGTTCAAAGTTATTGTTTCTTTTGGTCTTCCAGTTGGCCATACTCTCCTTTTTATGATTCTGTTCATAACAGAAATTTGCTTTTCTCATGGCTTATTCTAGAGTTTTCAGATTGTCATACTCAATCATGTCCTTTATATGATAAGGTAAACAACTGGTAAACCATTGTACCTTAGGTTTCTCTTCCACAATAAATGGCACATACCTGCGTAGGCTTAGAAACTTACTATTCAGTTCTTTCATATTCATTGTACCCAGTTTTAACTCGTAGAATTCCTTAGCCCTTTTTTCATAGTACTGTTCAGATAAAAATTTCTTTTTCAAATATTTCTTGAATGTGCTCCAATTTATGTTTTTCTCTCTTATACCTTTTACTAGTTTTAAGTCCTGCCACCATATATCATCTTTTCTCATAAGATTATAAATATCCATCTTGGCCTTCATTTGATTAGAATAGTTATAAATTTGGAAGTATTTCTTCATCCTGGACAGCCAAGATTCTGTTTCTTCCCCCTTTTTAGTTTCTCCACAAAACTGTAAAACCAAAACAAGATTGAGTATATACATCACGAAATCCCTCATAGGGTTGTTTTAAATGAAAATGAATAACTAAATTTTGGAGTGACACTCAAAGGAATATTCAAGACACACCTTAAAAAATTAAAACCTGTCACTATATAAACAAAAATTCGTATAGGCACTTCGAATCCAGGGTCAAAGTTTTCCCTTACATTTTCGAATGTATTTTACCTCACAGCTACCAAGAAAATAAATTATCTCTTTCATGTCTCAAAGAATAAACACATAGATATTTTTCTTTTCCATGCCACGAAAACATGAGTCAAGCCAACAATCCCACAAACCACAGTGGCATGAGGTAGTTAAGGGGACATGTCTTACCAGGACCAGTTTATCATCAACTCATGGGCCTTTGATAATCAAACCAGTGTAGTAGTCCAAAACTGACTCTCCTGCACATTAAAACTCACACGGTCAAAACGTTTGAGTTATAAATCATCGTAAGGAACATTTTGAAACCACCAAACAAAGAAAAAAATACCTTGTATTTGAATGAGAAGATAGTGAAAGTTTCGTGGCTGCTATGTTAAAAACACGCTGATAAGAAACCACTTTTTTTTAGACCACCAAGCTTTTCAGAGAGGAAACGAAGATAAGGGAAATGGTACAACCTCTGATAGTACTTTTTGAATGTGATTTTGCACGTTAACGATGATGCCGATATCCTTGAGGCCAAAGGTCAAGGCCCATGGCTCGAATCTCCTCTCCTATGTTCTCTCCACAATGTTTGTAAAAAAAAAATATTAACACAGAATCATACCCCATGCAAAAATCTATAAACATTTAAACCCTTTAGGTTTTTAGGAAAAAAATTTGAATGCGCACCTGTTGGAACATTAAAGCCATCACATGGATTGCACATGGTCATGTTTAGACCATAAACCTAATTGTCAAATAATTTATTTTACAAACCTTGGATTTCATCGATGCCATTAACATAGTTCTTCTCACATACTTATAATGTTTGAGGTAAGGATAGTATCGCTTCCCTTTACCCTTTTTGGTTAGGATTTTTTCCTAAGGACTTTGTGTATGTCTTAGCTTAGGACCTTGTATTTAAACTAGGGATTTATGAACCTTTCTTTCCCTCACCTACAAAAGTGTTACATAATAATTCTTTCGCCAATAGAGATAAGTAAGACCATACCCCACCTACCCAACCCTTAGTCTTTAGTGACAAATAGCATCCAAGGAAAAGAACATGAGCAATTTTAACAACTCAATTGACAAAAAATAATTAGGACATTTTTATAATAAGTACTATCATAAAAAATAGTATGTCATACAATAATTTGATGAAGATATGCATTTTGTCATAATAAGTCACTTTTGTTCAAATGAAAATACAATAGTTAAAGGTTGTATGTTTTCAATTAACCTGCATAAACATTGTTAGTTCATTTATTGAAAAAAAAAATATTTACGTAAAATTGAGATGTTACATGTGGTATCAGAGTGAGTTTCCAAACACTAGGCATGGTTGGATCACTCGCATACAAATAAGAAACAAAATACACTGATCATATTTTAAATTTCTTTCTGTACAGAAATATAAAAATTTGTTTTGCAGGAAAATGGAAGTTGGTGAAGCATCTGTTGAAAATGTATCTCATCACAATAATCCATACAAAATCTATGTGGAACTAAATAATCAACCCTTAGAGTTACTACAAATAGTGAAAGAATTAAAATATGAACTACACACTATGAAAGTAGATAATGAGATAATTTTGGAACTAAATCAGATTTTGCTAGACAAAATACACAACATAGGGAAGGATAAAAGGAATGTGTATGAAGCTGATTCTGGAATAGTATCATACAAACATGAGGGTAAGAAAATAATTTTTTTTGATAGTTAGTCTTTTATAAGAGTTAACATAAGGTTGCATAGAGGAAGGTATAAATACACAAGTGAAAGTAGTGAAATTGATTTTAAACCTAGGGAAATGAAGTATAAACCTTATGAAGAAATCTTAGGGGAATTTAAAAAGATAAAACCTCCCATGTTCAATGGGGAAGTAGAAAAGGGTGAATAAGCCAAGGCTTGGTTTTCGGGAATGAAAAAGTACTTCCAGATTTATAACTACTTTGATAGAATGAATTCCCAGATGACTATCTACAACCTAACCGATAAAGTTGACATCTGGTGGCAGGACATAAAAATAGTCAAAAACCTTAAGGAAAGGTATTTAACATGGAGAATATTTAAAAATTAATTTAAAAGGAAGTTTTTATATGAACTGTATTATAAAGAAAGAGCTAAATAATTTTATGAACTAAAACTTGCTTCAATGTCAATATAAAATTTCTAAGTTTATTAAGATATGTACCATATAGAATTGATGAAAAGCCTAAAATACAAATATTTTTAAGTTGTCTTCCCACTAGCTTCAAGGAAAAAATTGAGTTTGATAATCCAAAGACCCTTGAAGAGGAAATGAGAAAATATGATTTATGTTACAAACACAGTAAAAAAAGAGAAAGCATACCTAACTAGAAGAATAAGAGAACAAGTGACTTTGATCAGAAGAGAAAAGGTTTTAATTCTAATAAAAGTTTTCAAAATAATTCTTGTAATTTCTCTAAGAATAATTATCATGGAACAAATTTCAGAAGTAAAACACATCCATATACTACAACACCAAAATGGAGAGATATGCCTAGAATTTATGTTAAAAATAATGAACATAAGGAACCTGTAAAGTGATGGGAATGTCATGGACCGCATTATGCCAAGTATTATCCAAACAGAAACGAGAAATTCATGAATGTGCATACCATTTAGGAAGAGGAAATATTTGGAGATGTACAAAATGAAATGCACAGAATAAATTCATCCTTGGAGAATTGACAGGATGACAATAAAACTTCCATGGTGGATGTACAAGGTATGATACAAAAATAGTCTGTTTCTATTTTGATTGACATAGATGCTATTTTAAGCTATGTGTCACCTAGCATAGTGGAAAAAATGAAAATTATCTTTGAAAAAGTTTGAAAAGTCTTGGATGGTCCAATTAGCTACAGGGACTAAAAGAAAAGTAGTTAGTTATGTTGAAAATTGTGATTTGTTTATGAGTCAGTTCAAAACTCAAGTCAAGTTAAATGTATTACAATTAGGATCTTGTGATGTTTTAATAGGTATGCATTGGATGAAAAAACATCAAGTAATTTTAAATTGTTTTCAGAAAACATTTACTTGTTTAAATGATAAAGGAGAAAGGATTACAGTCAAAGGAATACCTAGGAAAATTTTTGTTAGACAAATGTCGTCCTTACAAATGAAAAAGAATGCAAGAAAATGTTGTAAAGTATTTGTTATACATGTAATAAATAATGAACAAATGGATACAGAAGATAAGATAAAATTCGATGATATTCCAATCTTACAAGATTTCTCAGATGTTTTCCTAGAAGAAATTCCAAGATTACCTCCAAACAGAGATATATATTTTACGATCGAATTAGTACCAGGAACTGTACCTAATTCAAAGGCTCCTTATCAAATGAACATTTTATAACTAAATGAATTGAAATTACAATTGAAAGAACTAATGGACAAAAATTATGTAAGACCAAGTGTATCCCCTTGGGAAGCACCTGTCTTATTCATTGAAAATAAAGGTAGTACTTTACGTCTATGTATAGACTACCATCAACTAAAAAAAATGATAATTAAAAATATATATCCTCTGCCCTGCATCGATGATCTGTTTGATCAGATATGCGGAGCGACGATATTTTAAAAGATAGACTTGAGATCTGGATATCATTAAGTTAGAATTAAAGATGAAGATATTTTTAAGACTGCTTTCAGAACTAGATACAGGAAATATGAGTTTGTGGTTATGTCGTTTGGGCTAACAAATGCTCCAACAACTTTTATGTTCTTAATGAACATTATATTAATAAAATAATTAGATAAATTTGTAGTCGTCTTCATAGATGACATATTAATTTATTCTAAAGTGAAAGAAGAACATGATGAACACTTGCAGATAATACTACAAATTTTAAGAGACCATAAACTGTATGCTAAGTTCAATAAATGTGAATTTTATAAAGATAAGATACAATATCCAGGGCACGTGATATCTGAGGAAGGGATATCGGTAGATCCAGATAAGATAAAAGAAATAATTGATTGTCTTGTTCGCGAGGATTTAAATGATGTACGTTCATTCATAGGAATAACGGGTTATTATAGGAAATTTATTGAAGGATTCTTGAAAATACCGAATCGCATATCGTCATTATAGAAAAAGGGAAAAATATTTGTCTCGGATCAAAAGTGTGAAGAAAGTTTTAATAAATTAAAGTAACTATTAACTATTGCACCCATACTAAAAATAATAAATACAGACAAGGATTTCCATGTATGTATATATGCATGCAATGAAGGTTTGGGTGGAGTAATCACACAAGAAGGTCACGTAATTGCTTATGAATCAAGGAGGTTAAAAACACATGAAAAGAACTATGTAAATTATGACTTAGAGCTAGCTTCCGTAATCCATGCTCTAAAAATGTGGTGCCATCATCTGATGGGTAAAATATTTTTGCTAATGTCTGACAACATAAGTTCGAAGTATTTGTTTGATCAACAAAATCTGAACACAAGGCAAGCTAGATCATTTCGATTTCCTTAACGAATATGATTTTGAAATCAAACACATCAAAGGAAAGTAAAATAAAGTGGATGATGCCTTAAGAAGAAATACAATAACGAGTTATATAGCTGCCATTACCACTTATAAAATAGAATTAGATGATAAATTGGAAGAAGGGATAAAACTGGACATTAAATACCAAAATCAAAGAGAAAAACTAACTCAGAATATATATGAAAAATGTAAATACAGATTACAGTTTAAATAAAAAAGGCTTAATGTTGTATAAAAATAGAATTTATGTGCCTAACATACTAGAAAATAAACTGCTAATTTTAAATGAAGTACACAAAAGCCCTTATTCTAGACATCCAAGGTATAAAAAGATGATAGCAATGTTGATAAAAGAGTATTTCTTCCCTAATATAAAGAACGGTGTTGCTGAATATATAACTAGGTGTATAGAATGTCAGCAAATTAAAGCTGAGCATCAACACCCAACATGTCTTTTACAACCATTACCAATTCCAAATTGGAAATGGGAAGTCATTGGTCATGATTTTATAACTGGTTTTCCTAAAAATCAGAAACAAAAAGATTCAATAATGGTATTTATGGACAAACTAAGCAAGGAAACACACTTTATACATGTTCAAACAACTCATAAAGCTGCTACCATTGCTGATATCTTTATGAAAGAAATATTTCGGTTGCACGGGATTCCGAAGGTAATAATTTTTGATAGAGATCCTAAGTTTACTGGTAATTTTTGGAAATATTTGTTTAAAGGAATAGATACTAAATTGAATTTCAATACTACTTATCATTCACAAATGGATGGAAAAACAAAAAGATTCAATCAAGTACTACAAGACATGTTACGAATGTATGTTAGAGACTATCCCAAGAAGTGGCAAGATTATTTGCACTTAGTTGAATTTGCGTATAATAATTATTATCAAGCTTCAACTAAACTTAGTCATTTTGAAATATTATATGGTAGGAAACATAATACTTATATTACATGGAGTAATCCAATTGACAGATTGATGTTAGGACATGATTTGTTAAAAGAACTGGAACTAACAGTGAAACAGGTACAAAGCAATTTGAAAACTACTCAGGACATATGAAAGAGTCATGCATACCTTAAAATAACTCCGAAAGAATTTCGAGTAGGTGAGCATGTTTTTGTTAAGGTGAAACCCAGAAAGAGCTCCTCTAAACTAGGGAGATGTGCTAAATTACCATCGAGGTATTGTGGGCGATTCAAAATATTATCAAGAGTGGGGCCAGTGTCATATCGGTTAGCTTTTCCACCTAATATTAGAATACATAATGTATTTCATATTTCCATATTGAAAAATTATATGCACGATGCTACTCATGTGATTGACTGGAATGTTATTCAAGTAGAACCCAAAAGAGATTTTTAGGTGGAACCAGACTGTATTCTTGACAAGAGGGAATTTTTTGTCTAGAATCGCATCGTTGGACATGTAAAGGTGCAATGGAAAACACCTCATTCTAGATGAAGCAACCTGGGAATTTAAGAGTCACATGTGGGTCGTATATCCAGCTTTGTTCCAGGAAGACTCAGAAGAAACTTAAGAACCATCGAGGACAATATTGAACTTAAGGGGGGGTGTTTGTAACACACCTAGAACTGAAAAATAAATATTTTTATTTATTTCTGAAAACATTATGTTAAATTTATTGTAATGTTTTTATGATCAAGTTGGTCAAGGATGACTGTAATTGAAGAATTATATATTTTAATAAATAAATAGAAGAGACACCTATACAAAGGAGACTATTAAATGAGTATTCATTGACCCACTAGGAGGAATGAGCAGGTGTAGAAGGATGGTTGACAAGTGGCTGCACTAGCATTTCACTTTCTAGCTATTACAGGAAGCAAAATTACTAAAATTGTGGTCATGTTCCCTGAGAGGGGGAACTAAGCATGTGTATCATTTAATTCCAAAATTGACCCAAAGACCTAGGAAATCTTATAAATACCATCAAATTGAGAAGGAGGCTCACTACATTCTATTTCCAAGTGAATGAACCTTGTGATTGCTGCAAACTGAGAAGTCAGGTGCACAAGGAATTTCATGAGGGGATAGCTAAAGTGGAATTTCTGAGTTAAGTCTACTACTAAGTGCTAAGTTACAACAAGTTATAGTGTGTTATATTATCAAGTGATCTTATTCCTAGTGGTTCATTGAAGAAGATCGGGGGTCCTAAGTAAGTAATCTTGGCTTCTTCAGGAGACGGTTGGGTGGAACAGTTTCCTTAGGGTGTTTGCCCCCTTTTGCAAATTATCCATGTTCTAACTGTTTGTATTTATCTATGTTTTAATTCTATTTCTATATTTTTTTTATTGAAGTATGCTCAGTATCTACAGAAGTTTAATGATAACTGTTTATATTACTCTGAAAAGGAATTTGTAATTATGTTGTTATAGTTAGTTTTGATGTTCATTATTCAATGTTTATAGGTCAAACATTTCTTCTCTATTGTGGATTACTAGTTATACTCACATTACCTTAATTAGTAATGTCAGTTTCATGATGTTATATTCTATATCAGTACGAGGGTTTTAAAGGAATTAATACAGAACCTCTTGCAAGACTTTGTAGTCTCTTCAGACTTTTATTAAAAATAATAACTATGTAAATATATCTTTTAGTATTAAATAAACTATTATATCTTAAGGTTTCCACATAAAAAACGAACCTCAAGGATATTTTAGTCCACATCATAGTATTAGTATTTTCTAAGTAATAATATATACATAAAGGAAAAAAAAATTTAGTGCTAAAATCCAAATCAAAGCTTTCAAATCGGTAACCTGAGAGATAGAGGACACACACACACACACACACACACACACACACACACATTATATGGTTTTACAAAAACCAACATCAAACTTGGAACTAAAACCATTATCAAAAACTTCCCAAAACCTTATAGTCTTATATTATATATATGTGGATAAATAAAATTCCAATCTACAGTCGAGTTTTGGCATCACAACCTAAAGCCTAGTTATAGTTAGGGTAAACAAGCTTTAAAAATAAAAAATTCATTAAATTAGGTTTAAATATCGAATACGGTTAAGGTTTCTTTTAACAGAGTTACCTTATAAGGGATTTATGGCCCATTCAATTACAATCTGTCATTAAAAATACTGATTTGAGATTATCGACATGCCACAACCCTGGTTATAGGCTGAAGGTTGTTTTAGTATTATCATTTGAATTTTAAAACACATAGAAAAAAATCGCAACAACCGTAGGGCTTAATTCAATCACTATAAAAATAATATTACCCATTTAAAAACTTGAATCGATTTGACAGTGGCCTCATGACCTTTCTCAATCTAAAACAAGACAGAGTAATGGCCTCACAGCCCAAATATATTCTTAAGCAATAGAAAAATGGTCACATGGTCTAAAAATTTTAAATCGTATCTTTTATAGGCTAAAAATATCCACGACCTTATGTCCTGTTAAATAAATAAAGAGGAACGAAACTAAAACCCAAGACAGTTTACATGACTGCGCATTTACAATGACCAAGGGACCACACAGGTTCTTTTCTTCTTTTAAACCATTTCATGAAATAATGAATAGTAGCATCCACATAAAACATTTTTCGACTTGAAAGTGTCCAAAGGCCCTTTTTCAAAAATAATTTTAACATGGTAATGGCCTCACTGTCTCTTTTAGTTTTAATAGCAATACCACAAAATTGTAAAACCAAAACATGATTGAATATATACATCATGAAATCCCTCACAGGGTTCTTTTAAAGGAAAATGAATAACTACATTTTGGAGAGATAGTCACAGGATTGGTAAAGGCACACCTTAAAACAAAAAAATATGTCACTATCTAAACAAACATTTACATAGACACTTCAAATCCATGGTCAAGGTTTTCCCTTACATTTTTGAATGTATTTTTCCTCACGACTACCAAGAAAATAAACTACCACTTTAATGTCGCAAAGAACAAAAGCAGAGATGTTTTTCTTTGTCCATGCCATGAAAACGCGAGTCAAGCCAATAATCCCACAAGCCACAGAGCCATGAGGTAGTTAAGGGGACATGTCTTACCATTACCAGTTTACCATCAACGTAGAGACCTTCGATAATCAAACAACTGCAATAGTCCAAAAACATATCTCCTGCACAATAAAAACCCACAAGTTCAAAACATTGGATTTATAAATCATCATAAGGAACATTTTAAAACCACCAAAGGAAGAAAAGCATACCTTGTATTTGACTGAGGAGATAGTAAAAATTTTGTGGCTACTATCGTAAAAACATGCTGATAAGAAACCATTTTTTTTTCAAACCACTAAGCTTTGCAGAGAGAAAATGAATATAAGGGCCACAAGCCAACCTCTGATAGTATTTTTTGAATGTGATTCTGCACATTAAGGATGATGCCGACATCCTGGAGGCTGAAGGCCGAGGCCCAAGGCTCGAATCTCCTCTCCTCTGTTATCTCCATAATGTTTATAAAAAAAAGTTAACGTAGAAGAAAACCCTACGTGAAAAACTAGAAACATTTAAACCCTTTAGGGTTTACGGACATAACTTTGAATTCCCACCTGTTGGAACATTAAAGCCATCGCATTCCTTCCACATGGTCGTGTTTAGACCATAAACCTAACCGTCAAATCATTTCTTTTACAAACCTTGGAATTCATCGATGCCATTAACATATTTCTTCTCACATACTTATAATGTTTGAGGTAAGGATAGTATCGCTTTTCCTTACCCTTTTTGGTTATGCTTTTTGCCTAAGGACTTTGTGTATGTCCTAGATTAGGACCCTGTATTTAAACTAGGTATTTATGAACCTTTGTCGCCATCACCTGCAAGAGTGTTACATAATAATTCTTTATCTAGGAGACTTAAGTAAGACCATACCCCACCTAACCAACCCTTAGTTTTTAGGGACAAATAACTGTTACGGAGAGAAATTCCTATGGCTTGGGGTACCACAACAGATAGCGAGACTCCAGAAATCAATCTTCTCCAATATGCAATAGAAATAAACAATCTAACACTAAAGGATCGAACCTCGTACCTTATTCCGGACGGTTGAAGTAGATCCCCGTTGAGCTTTCCAATCTTCAGCTTGAATTGTTATAGCACGTCCTCAACAATAAGTAAACAATACAAGCATACTATATTTCATGGTGTTAGATCTATTCTAGCATATATAATCAATAATGTAAAAGCATTTGACATACTCCAATGGAAACAATATTCATTCAAATACACATTGCTGGACAGGAAAAGATATTTCTATTAATAAGAATCAGAGATTACAAGTGACAACCTCTGACGGCACGTCTGCGAACCGGAGAAACTGAATCCCCCACTTGGGCCTCCACCACCTCAATCCTCCATCACTTCGATAGCAAGCTTACTAACAATGGGCAAGCTTGGGAAGAACACAACAGTGCTCCAAGGGACAAAGGGATGCAGACTCAAGCATAAAGTTCTGGCAACAATGGACTATAGTTTCGATGCTCTCAACTTTCTCTTATGCTTTCAATGTACCAAGGGGTTCCTTATATAGCTCTTCAAAGGGATACTGAAGGGTCGAATCCGTGCGATCTCAAGGCATATGGAAGGCCAGGAGTCATATGAGTCGGATCCAAGTCAAGGAACAGTCCAAAAGGATTTGGATTTATGCACACATCCCGATGTACGCGACTATCGAGGGAATATCTGCGTATGTACGCGGTTATCGGGGAAAAAGCCGCGTATATCAATATTATAATGCTTTTT
>LPNX010512912.1:39003-65768 GCA_001517045.1 Pseudotsuga menziesii | reverse complement strand
CCTATGCCATCAAAGTTCTCAATCCATCACATACGTATTTTTATATGTCATTTTTATAAAGTTTTTATATTTGGGTTCTCAATTTTTATTATAATTTGTTTATTTTATTTTATTTTAAAATTGTTTTTATGAATCTTTTCATAAGGGTATTTTTATGTCATTTTTATTGAGTTTTTATATTTGGGTTTTCCAATTTTTATTATAATTTTTTTTAATTTTTATTTATTTATTTTAAAATTGTTTTTATGAATCTTTTCATAAAGGTATTTTTATGTCATTTTTATAGAGTTTTTTTCAGAATTTATTGGGAGAAAATGAGGATGGCATTTTGAGAAATATAAAAACAAAGCCAGAAGAAGAAAGGATCAACCTAAAAAGAAGAGGTTTATAATTTAGAAATCATAATATGAAGAACACAATTAAAGTGCTAGAAGAAAACTTAAATAAAATTTTAGCCCTAAATAGTTTAGATGGTAAATTGGATATTAAACCTATTAAAGAGGAAATGAGGAAATGAATAATATTATACAGTTAGATGACGAGCATATAAAATAAGCCTTGAAGAAAAATAATTGAGCACAATAATAGGTTAATTCATGTTAAGCTAAGCTCTAATCACCATAAATATGAGATACTCAGTAAAATTCCAAGTCAAAAAGGGTTAGGGATATATACATAGGAAGACCTTATTCTAGAAGGTCAAGCTAAATTAAGAAAGGATGTCCAAAAGATAAACTAAGTTAGAAAGGATGGAAAATGGAAAATATTTGGGAATAGAAAAGATATAAGGGGCCTTCTATGCCAGTTACCTACCTAGTGATGACACAATATATCTATACCACCCTTATGTCTTGGATTACATTCCTTAAGTTCCCTATGTTAGCATGAATTTTTAGGGATCTTTAGTGCTTGGGTAGGGTTCTTTGCTGCCTCCCATTGCTATCTATTTGACCCTTGGCAATCAATATGGTTCACTTTAACCCTTTGGGCAATTGCTTCCACATAAAAAATATGAATTTAAGATCCTCTAATGCTCTATTGTAACTATTGTGGCTTTCCATGGAGTAAAGGTCCCATGTTAAGTTGGATCACGAGTGAAATCGATATTATATTGGAGCATGGATAATATAACATAAACAAAACCAAAATAACTTTATCATAAACAATATAATATAAAATAATATATTAATTTAAATATATTATACTATAATATAGTAATAATAATATATTTAATAAAAAACAAAATATTATATTTTTTATAATATAAATAATATTATAATATTTTAAAAAAAATATATATATACAAAATATTATAGAGTTTATGAAAAATAAATAATAATAATAATAATAATAATTAATTAATTAATTAATATATTATTATTCAAATTTCTCCTCAAAAGCCAAAATAGAGTTCTACAAACATCCATGGCATCTTATAGTAAGAGTGACCAATTCATAAATCTCCTTGAGAAAATCCTTAAGGATATGGATGAAATAAAGAAATCTATTGACTAAACATTTAAAGAAAATGAAGATGGAGGTGAAAATCATGTAGAAGAAAACACCCAAGTTGATGAAAAAAAAGATGATCCTCACCAAGATTGTGATAAGAGACAAGTCGATGTTGCTAACAATAAAGATGATCAATGCTGCAACAAAAATGTCACAATCACAAACACACGAAGGACATATATCATCAAAAAGACAGCTGTAAAGAACATCAAGGGAAGCAACTATAATATTTATCAGACACAAGATAAGACTTGTGTTCTTATGAACACTATAAGCACAAGGACCCCGTTCAAGGGAACCGACACAAAATATATTGGGGTTAACAACAGAAAAATAGTTAATGCCGTAATGTATGTTGAGCATGTTCAAATGATAAACATAGTGAAAAGAAGAAATCACACAAGTAGAAAAAGCGTAAACAAAACTTCACCAAGTTCATACTTATTGAAAATACCAAGACATAATAATCGAAATGAGGCAATAGTTGTAATTAAAATTGCACCCCTCAAGTCATCAGTGCGACAGAGAGCCAGAATAAAAGACAACATTAGGAAAATATTTGAGCTTTGAGGACAAAGCTCCTTTAAAGGGAGTGGCAATGTAACGAACAAAAATAAGAAAATAATTAAATAATTAAATAATTAAATAATTTATAAGTTAGGTTAGTATGAAAGGAGGAGTCCCCTCGTCATGAATTTCCAAGCCATATTTAAGGCCAAGACATCATTGTAATAATCATCATCTAATATATTATAACATTTATCATTCAAAATGATAGTCAGATTTGACTACTAACAGACCAACTGGATTCGGTTGCTCCAGATAACTGGGATAGAAGCTCCCGACGACGCCTTCGAACTAGAATTATCAAAGGATCTCTGATCGATCGTCACAATCTTCCCATCCAAAGGAAAACAAATAGCATGGCATAGTGATGATGTGACCACTCGCATTTTGTAAATCCGGTTCCTACCTAGTAAAATATTATAGTCGAGGGGCGCATCAACCACCTCAGCCTCGATCGCAACGGTCTTCCCTCCCAATTGGAGCTTAAGGGAAGGAAGTATACCATGTGGCTGAAAAGATATTTCGTCAAACGCAGTCAACATGGTGCCCAACTTAGAAAATGCAGGGGAACCCAAACAATTCCAACATGACAAAGACATCATGAAATCCGTAGCGCCTTCATCAATCACTGTGTGCTTGATGGGGTTGTTTAGACACTCTACATGAACCAAAAGGGACACATAGTAAGGCAAGCAAGGCTGGACTCCATGAGTTTTAAATTTTATCATCGAAGGAGAGCTTCCATCAGCCACCCCAAGAGTAGACAACAAGGCTTTCCTTTGTGGAGGACAAGTCGAAAGAACTTCTAAAGCAAACATCACACAAGGAGTCTCGCCCAAATCCTCGATGATAAAATAGTTCTAGGCAGCTCGAGAATTAGGATTGTGCCCCAAACACTTTAAGAATCTTGTAGGAATGTGAGGTGGAGCTTCATTCTTATCACCAGGTTTTTCAATACGCAAAGGGATCTCAGGTGGACTAGGTTCTTTCCCTAGATAAGGTTGCGACATACCATAATCCTTATAACGTGTCACAACATTTTCGGTAGACATCATATTAATGCAACCATGGCCACTAACAGTGTTCGACAGTTTTGGAGTCCCACCAAAAGCACTACCAGGATCCACGATCCTCGAGTTCATATTTTGGTTTTATGGTACAGGATTTGTCAACACAGCTCGTCTGTATGTGTTGAAATTCAAGGCATCTTCTATCCAAGGGCACAAGTCAGTGAGGTGATAATCCCCACAAAGCTTACAAGGAAATTTAACTTTACACTTAGGTTTCTTGTACCCCCCAATGTTATTGTTGTTCTTGTCATTATTATCATTTTCATTCCTATTCCCACACTTTCAATTGTTTTTACCTTTTTTCTTATTCCGTCCAGGTTGTTGGTTACCTTTCTAGTTTGATGATTGCACTGAAAGTACATCCGTTGTTCGGGTAGGATGAGATGAATCCGTGGCTTGTACCAATGTAGGCTGGTTAACAGACAAGTTATTCATTTGGGTTGTAACTGAGCTTGTAGGATTAGCACTTACGAATCCAACAATGCCATCAACATGTGGCCCAGGTTTAAACTTAGGGTCAAAATTGGATCTAGGTGCATTTGGTATGATATCATACAAGAGCCCAGACTGAGCATAAATCAAATCCAATTGCTGATCTCTAAAGATAGCTTGATCCCCATTCTACACTCTGAATGTAGAAACATCATTCGCTATATAAGGAAATAAATACTTGAGGAACCATTCCAAAAGGAACTCTGGTGGAATGAAGGCCTTAATCAATCTGTTTAGTTTACACCACTCTTGAATGTGAGCAGAGATATGGGTGGTTTTGTTTTGCTAAAATGTCGACAAGAGTTCAATACCGGCATCGTAATGCAAGGGAAGCTGAAAGTGATTGAGGAAGGTCATATCTAAGTCATTAAATGATGTATAAGTTCCCCCAGGAAACTCTATGTGCCATTTCTTCGTAGGCCCCCCGAGGATGCATTGAAATAACATTAAATGAACTGAATCATGATTCAAGGAGTTCGAAGAGCACCAAAGGTGGAATGTCATGACATGTTCACCAGGGTCTTCACTAGCCTTACCTTCAAACTTTGGAATGTTCGAAGGAAGCTTGGTGAAAATGACCGACCATGGTGGGTCATGAGACACAGGATCATTTGTCAATCTTGACAAGTCAGGTAAATTTAACATTGCAAGGAAAGGGAGCCTAGGTTGAGCCATTTGGTTCCATGCTCCCTAGCAAGGCTATCTCACATAGGTTTGATTTTTATAGACACCATGGCCTTGGCCAGTGGGATAGTAACCTCCTCCCATTTGACCCATATAGGGCTGTGTATTGTAGTTTGGAGTGCCTTGAGGTTAGGGTGCTAAGAAGCCATAGTTAGGAGACTGATAAGTGGGTTGATGCATAGACCCATAAGGTGTATAAGTTTTTCCATAAGACACTGCATAGGATGGTCCATAAGATGGCACATACCCGGCTAACACATAAGGAGGCACATAGCCATGTGAAACTACGGTGTGAGTAGACGTGGGATGAACATGGCTAATTGTAGAACTTCGGCCTGAAGGACCATGTGAGTTAGTAGGAGGATGTGTCATCAAAAATGAATTTGAAGGAAGTGGTATTTTAGACAATGGAATACGAGAAGGAATGTAATTTCTTCCCCTAATATTCACATGTCTAGGGTCAGTCCCCGAATGAGAACTACAGTGCTATGTTTAGCATGCATGTGTGAAGGTACTCTCACCGCAGAGATGGAAGGTGCAATATGACTAGTACTACCAAATCTCTCTGCTTTGAAAGCAGTGGAAGTGCCCCCAGGCACAACACCAGGATCAACACCTGATATGTCATTGGGTGGAAGATCGATCTAGGGAAGGTATGGCATGCCATACCTAATTGTGCTAGTGCTAGTGTGTACATGTTGAGTCTCAGCACTCGGATTATGTGACCAATATTGGTGGTTTGCGTTTATATAGTCTGGAAATTGTGATAAATCTTCATGTGATGCTCCAGCCACAATGTGGCCGGATCCTTCCAGAGTCCCATACATGCTCGAAGTTTCAACCTCCCACATAGGAGGCAGGTAAGTAAGATGCTTTGAAATCACAGACCCATGGTGACTCATGGTGAGATATTTGTGTGAATCAAAGTGCGAAGTAGTCTTCCTGGACTGTCTACTTCTCTCTCCCAAATGAGGAGGATACGTAGAAGGTGGAAGTCATGCTAAACGATGAGAATGGTGGAGTGCCGCACCCGAATCCACTATGACTCAACAAAAGAAAAAGACGCAACCCTAAGCAATCTAGCGTACATAGAGCACACTCCTAAGAAAATCTATAGCTAAAAAATAAGCAAACCAAGGGGAGGATATGTGAACTCCTGAATGCAGGAAGTATGCCTCTCCTAAGAGAGGCTTGAGACTCCCATACACTACAAGTAGAGGTTCTTAACCAATTATAGTGGCCCTCATCTTCAACGCGTAAGGTGACTCTATTGTTTGACCCCTACCTGGCAAAGACACGTACAGAATAACCTCTGCTAGTACCCCCTGCGATACCTAGGTAAAAAAACTAACGTCACCCCAATATAATCAATGCTCAAGTAGATAGTCACAGGAGGGATTGACTGTATGGGTAGGGTAGCAAATCCTGAAGCTCAAAATCACCAACAAGTACCTCAAAAGCCCCCAGATATGAATACGATCCTGGAAATATCTCTGGCACTTACTGAAAGTGACCAAGGGATATATAAACCATAATCATGCATGCTACCTCATGCTTGAATCTTGCGTAGTTTATTTTGATTAAGCGTTGATTTTAATGGCTATGATTACTCAAAGGGAAATAGACGTGCAACTAATGATATTGTGATTCAACAGTGAAATAAATGTGCACACCTAACAAACAAAGCCAAGTGAAATTTTGTAGAATGAAAAAAAAGGTATGCCACTACATGAGATGCAAGTTCCTCCTTCAAATGAGAATGCAATCATTCATAAATGAACACCTGACTATAATTCAATAAGCAAAACCTAATGCAAGTACCATGCGAGTGAAAAAATGCAAGAATGCATAAGTATGCAAAAGCAAAATATTTTTTTATTTTTTTAAATAAATGAAATATAAAAGCAATAACATACTCTAAAACTCTCATACCCTACAACCACTCACAAACAACAGCCAAGGAAGGAACCAAGATAAAAGATACCCAATGCACTAATCCCAAAACAAATAGGAAAAAATGAATGACAAGAATGAAATCTAATTAAAAATAAATCAATAGGGGTATCTGGTCAGAAGCAAAGGTTGTATAGAGACACCAACAACACCCAAGAAGACTCAGCAATCATCAAAACTCACCCAAAAACACTTAATCCTCCAAATAAATCTCAAAACAAAATCATACGCAACTGTGTTCAATAAAGCTGCATACATACGTGGGAATTCAAGAGAAAACCGTGTGTATATGCAACTATAATGCAAATACTAGCGTACAGGTAGAAAAATAGAGAAAAATGATAAGCCAAGATCAAATTACTCCTACAGGAAACTATTGGGAAAACATACCTCCAGACCCAGACCCGACACAGAAAAAGGGAAATAAAGAGAAAATCAAGCACATTGTATACCCAATCAGCAACGAAAAAACAACTAGGAACCTCCCCATTGGAGTCGCCAATTCTGTTACGGAGAGAAACTTCCTGTGGCTTGGAGGTACCACAATAGACAGTATGACACCAAAAATAAATCTTTGCCCATATGCAAGAGTAGTAAGCAAATCTAACACTAAGGGATATAGAATCGCACCTTATTCTAGACGGTTGAAGGAGATCCCCGTTGAGATTTTCCAATGGGATTGCAATTATAATTTACTCTCAACAACAACAAACAAAGCCAACATGATATATATAAATGTGTTAGAGCTACTCTAGCATATATAATCGATCATGTATAAGCAAGTAAATACATCCATGGATTCAATATTCATATTCAAAATGCACATGAATTCGACAGGAAAAGATATTTCTATTAATAAATGAGAGATACAATAGTGACAAACTCTGTCAACACTTTTGTAAACCGGAGAAACCGAGTTCTCCACATGGGCTTCCACCACTTCAATCCTCCATCTCTCGATAGCAAGCTCACAAAGAAAAGGAAAGATTGGGAATAACACTATGTGCTCCAAGGGACAAAGGGATGAAGACTCAAGTATAAGAAAAACTAAGGCAACAATGGACTATAGTTTCCTTACTCTTCAATTTCTCCTCCTTTAATGTATCTAAGAGGCTCAATATATAGTGCTCTAATGAGGTAATGGAGGGTTGAATTTGAGCATTCTCAAGGCACATGGAAGGCCATTTACAAGATATTCGGACTCATATGAAGAAAACTCCAAAAATATTTGTCTTTTCGCACACATCCTGATGTACGCAGGTTTGAGGTCAAAATCTGCATATACACGCAAGTATTGCTTTAAAATTCACGTATAGGTATAAACAGGTAATTTTTGGAGATAATACTGGAACATAAAACTATAATATAAGTCCATGGGGTCCAAAGAGTTTGCAGAGGGACAGGGAATTCCATAAATGTGTGATCAACCAGGTGTGGTAAAATCAGCTATAACAGGATATAAAATGAGTAAAAAACATTAAATAAAAGTATGTAACTTGGAGGACTTTTAAGAAACACTTTAAAATAAAATTTGTATATGAACAATATTATGAGGAAAGGGGTAAGGAAATTTATGATATTAATCTAGGTTCAATGTTCATGAAGGAACTAAGTAGTAAATTTTTTAGTTTATTACGATACATACCTTATATTATTGATGAAAATCCTAAGATACAGAGGTTTCTGAGTTTTTTACCTCTTAGATTCAAGGACATAATTGAATATGACAATCCAAAAACCCTTGTGGAGGCAATGAAGAAAGCTAATTTTTATTATGAACAAAGAAAAAATAAGAAAAGAATGCGCACCGAACGGGAGGATTAAAAGAACAAGTAATTTTGATCAAAGAAGGAAAGGATTTAATCCCAATAGAAATTTCGAAAATAACTCCCAAAATTATTCTAAGAATAATTATCAAGGAACGTATTTTAAAAGTAATATATAGCAAAAAAATTCAGCAGCAAATAACATATATCTATCTAATAATAATGTTAAAAGTAATGAACAAAAAGAACCTGTAAAATGATGGGAATGTCAGGGACCACATTATGAGAAGGACTATCCAAATAGAAAGAGGAACTTCAGCAATGTGCATAAAATTCAAGAGGAAGCAAATGTTGGTGACATAGAAAAAAAGATTCCCAGAATTAATGAATCATTGGAGAATCGATAGGCTGATCACCAAACATCCATGGTTGAAATACAAGGTATGATACAGAACAAACCTATTTCTATTTTGATAGATCGGGTGCTATTTTAAGCTATGTGTCACCTAGTGTATCATAAAGTTGTAACTTGCATTTGAAAAGGTTTGAAAAATCTTGGTTGGTTCAGTTAGCTACAAGAAACAAAAGAAAGGTAGTTAGTTATGTTGAAAATTGTGAAATGTTTATGAGTTAATTCAAAACACAAGTGAAATTAAATGTATTACCACTAGGGTCATATGATGTTCTAATAGGTATCGAATGGTTGGAAAAATACAAAGTAGTTTTAAATTGTTTTGAGAAAACATTTACATGCTAAGATGAAAAAGGAGAAACAATTATAGTTAAAGGAATACCTAGAAAATGTCTGTTAGATAGATTTCAACTTTACAAATGAAAAAGTCTTTAGGAAAAGGTTGTAAAGTTTTTGTCGTGCATGTAATGAATGACGAACACATGAATACAGAAGATTAGTTAAAATAGATTATATACTAATATTAAAATAATTTTTAGATGTATTCTCGAAAGAGATTCTAGGATTACCTATGAAAAGAGAATTGGATTTTACTATTGAGTTAGTACAAGGAGTTGAACCAATTCAAAGGCTCCTTATTGGATGAATGTCCTAGAACTGAATGAATTAAAACTACAACTACAAGAGTTGATAGATAAGAATTATATAAGACAAAGTGTATCCCCTTGGGGAGCACCTGTCTTATTTGTTAAAAAGAAAGACGACACCTTACGCTTATGTATAGATTACCGCCAGTGAAACAAGATGACAATTAAAAATATATATGATCCATTTCACTACATAGATGATCTGTTTGATCAGATACGTGGAGCGATGATATTCTCAAAAATATACTTGAGATCTTGATATCATGAAGTCAGAATTAAAGATGAATATATTTTAAATACTGCATTAAGGACCCGATACGGGCATTATGAGTTTGTAGTTATGCCATTTGGGCTAACGAATGCTCCAACATCTTTTATGTGCTTAATGAAAAGTGTCTTGAGTAAATACTTGGAAAAATTTGTAGTTGTCTTCATAGATAACATACTAATTTATTCAAAAACAAAGGAAGAACATGATGAACATTTATAGATAATATTACAAGTTCTAAGAGAACACAAATTACGTGATAAATTCAGTAAATGCGAATTCTTTAAGGATAAAATACAGTATCTAGTCCATGTGATATCCAAGGAAGGGATATTAGTGGATCCTGATAAGATAAGAGCAATAATGGAATGGCATGTTCCTAAGGACGTATCGAATGTACGATCGTTCATGGGGATTACAGGTTATTATCAGAAATTCATAGAAGGATTCTCGAAGATCGTGAATTCCATAACATATTTACAAAAAAAGGGAAAAATATTTATATGGGATGTAAAATGTGAAGAACGTTTTAACAAGTTAAAAGAATTATTAACCAGTACACCTATCTTAAAAATAGCAAATCCAAATAAGGACTTTATTATATGCACTGATGCATGCAATGAGGGCCTAGGTGGAGTAATAACGCAAGAAGGTCATGTAATAGCATATGAGTCAAGAAAGTTAAAAATACATGAAAAAAATTATGCTACCTACAATCTAGAGTTGGCTGCTATAATACATGCTTTAGAAATGTGGCACCATCATCTAATCGGTAGAATATTTTTATTAATATCTGACAACATAAGTTTAAAATACTTGTTTGATCAACAAAATATGAATGCAAGGAAAGCAAGATGGTTAGATTTTCTTAGTGAATATGATTTCTAGATTAAATATATAAAAGGTAAAGAGAATAAGGCGGTTGATGGCTCAAGCAGAAATGAAAATCTGAATTTTATAGCCATTGTTAGTAGCTATAAAATAGAATTGGATGATAAGTTTCAAGATGGAGTAAAAATGGACAAAGATTATCAAAATTTAAGACAAAAAAGTTACAGAAAACGAATATGAAAATATAAAAATAGATTTCAGTTTGAATGAAAAAAGTTTAATGTTGTATAAAAACAGATTATATGTTCCTAATGTACCAGAAATTAAATTATTGATTTTAAATGAGGTACATAAGAGTACTTACTCAAGACATCCTGGTTACCAAAATATGATAACAATGTTAAGAAGAGATTATTTATGGCCTAATATGAAGAATGGAGTGGCTAAATATATAGCTAGGTGTATAGAATCCCGGCAGGTTAAGGTTGAGCATTGACACCCAACAAGTCTTTTACAGCCAGTACCAATTCCAGATTGGAAATGGGAAATTATCAACCTTGATTTCATAATGGGACTACCTAAAATTAAAAAGAAAAATGATTTTGTGATGGTAGTAGTAGATAAACTTAGCAAATATGCACACTTTATACCTGTAAAAACTACTTATAAGGTTGCTAATATTGCTAATATTTTTATGATTTTTTTTTTTCAGTTGCATGGAATTCTGAAGGTGATAATTTCTGATAGGGATCCTAAGTTTATCGATAATTTATGGAAGTCATTGTTTAAAGGATTGGACACTAAATTAAATTTTATTAATTCTTATCATTCGCAAACAGATGGACAAACAGAAAGAGTAAATCAATTTTTAGATGATATGTTACGGATGTATGTTAGGGATCGTCCAAATAAATGGGAAGAATATCCGCACTTAGTCAAGTTTGCTTATAACAGTCATTATCAAGCTTAAGATAAACTTAGTCCTTTTGAATACTGTATGGTAGGAAATGCAATGCTCCCATTTCATGGAGTAATCTGGTTGACAGATTGATGTTAGGACCTGACTTGTTAAAATAAATAGAAGTAACAGTGAAACATGTACAAAGCAATCTGAAAATTGCACAGGACAAACAAAAGAGTCATGTAGACCTTAAAAGAACTTAGAAATAATTCCAAGTAGGTGAGCATGTTTTTGTCAAGGTAAAACCAAGAAAAAACGCCTTCAAGTTGGGGAGTTGTGCTAAATTAGCACCTAGGTATTGTGGATCGTTTGAGATATTGTCAAGAATTGGACCAATTGCTTATAAGTTAGGATTGATACCTAATCTCAAAATACATAACGTATTTCATATTTCTATATTGAAAAGTATGTGCAGTATGCTCCTCATGTAATTTATTGGAATGTTATTCAGGTAGAACCAGAAGGATATTTTCAGGTGGAACTAGATTGTATACTCGACAAGAGAGAATTTTTTCTTTGGAATTGCACCATTGGACAAGCAAAGGTGGAATGGAAGAATGTTAGTCCAAATGAAGCAACCTAGGAATTAGAGATCCAAATGTGGGAGGCATATCCAATTTTGTTCTAGGAAGACTCAAATGATACTTAAGCAACATTGAGGACGATGTTGAACTTAAGAGGGGGTGTTTGTAACCCACCTAGAACTGAAAAAAAACATTTTATTTTTGAAGACATTACTTTAAAAGTTATTATAAAGTTTTATGTTGTTTACCAAGGATGGTCAAAGATGATTGTAATCGAATTATTTTATTATTTAATAATTAAAAAGAAGAGATACATATCCAAAGAAGACTATTGAAGAGTGTTCACTAACCACCTAGGAGGAAGGATCTATTGTAGAAGACCAAACTGAGAAATGGTGAAAACAACATTCACTTTCTAACTATTGCATGAGGCAACATCCCTATAATTGAGGTAATGTTCACAAGAAAAGAGGAACTGAGCAGGTGGCTCATTTAATTGAAAAACTGACCCAAAGACCTAGGAAATCTTATATATACCATCGAATGAGCAAGAGGATCACTACATTCTAAGAGATTATAAATTTTGTGGAATTGCTGAAAACTGAAAAAGTTAGGCACACAAGTGGAATTCGATGAGGGTAAGGCTAGAGTGAAATGCTGAGAGTTTATGTCTGCAAGTGTAACTGCTAGGTCACTGAGAGTACTATATAGGATTCTACACATCATCTTTGTCCTAGTGGTTCAGTGAACATGATTGGGGGTCCTAAAGCATGTAATCTTGTCTTATTTTAGGAGATAGTTGGTGGAGCAACCGTATCCAGTTGGAGTGTTACTAGTTGAATCTGATTATCATTTTGAATGATAAAATATAATAATGTATCAAATGATGAATATTACAATGATGTCTTGGCATTAAATATGCATTTGACATTTGATGATGAGGAGATGCCTCCTTTCATAATAACTTAATTATCCTAACTATTAATTATCTATTTGTTATCTTATTTTATGTTCGTTACATTGCCACTCCCTTTAAGGGAGGTTTGTGCTCAAAGCTTGAGTATTTCCTAATGTCATCCTTCATTCTAAATCAGTGTCGATATTAGAATTAGATGAGATTTCTGGTGCAAAAAAATTCACTTCCTCTCCATTGGTGATTTTGCACTATATTGTCTGATTGTTCCTAGATTTATGGCCTGGGGTTTAGTCATTTCTGCATCGACGATATATGTTTTTCTTATTTTTTCTATTATCCAAGTAACCGTTAGATGACTTTGATCTATTTTCCATTTCATAGGCATATGATTGAGGTTTGTGGCATTGATGGCCATGTGACAAAGTATCCGCATAGTACCTACATTGTGTCTCTTTTTCCTATCGATAATGGTTATTGCCTCTTGTTTTTATTCCTTCCAATTTGTGTTCTGCAACTTTTTCTTTATGTCTTGCTACTTCTACATTAGGTATGTCATGTAACTTTAACTCTTTTTGGAGGTATGGTTTAAGACCTCCTAAATAGTTTTTGAGTCTTTGCTTATCAGACAACCCCAATACTTGTGTCGATAAGGATTCCCATTGATGTGCGAATTCCTCAACTCTTCCAACCTGTTGTAATCTGGTAAGTTTACTGAAAAATTCATTTTCTTTGATTCCTTGAAACCTATTAAAAAAATTATTTTTTAACAAGTTCCAGGTGTAGGTAAAATTAGCTCTCTTCCACCATAAGTACCAATTATAGGTGTACCCTTCCATATGCATTGATGCATATTTCACCTTCTCATCGTTAGATTGAATATTCTAAATTTCGAAGTATTATTCCACCTCATTTAACCAAGTAATGCATTGGTCTTCACTTCCATTGTATTTTGACAACTCTACTTTTGCCTTAGATGCGTACACTTTGTAAGGACGATATTGATTGCTTTTTGCTTTAAGGTTTGATGGTGTCTTGGAACTACTAGATGATGCAAGTGACATATTTGAACTACTTCATTGTTGGCGATGTTTTTAACCTTTTTATTCTCCACTATCTTACTGATAGCGTCTATTTTTCTATTTAATCGTGCCTCCATATCTGGCAGTACTTTTGTTTCTATCTCTTGCTTAAGCATCGCATTGTTAATCTTTATTTCCTTTTACAATTATTGTTGATTCTTAGCAAGTGCTTCCTATGTAGAAATATGAACTAATGTCTCTAGCATGTCTGGACTGCTGATTCGGTATGTTTTAGGAATTAACCTTTGCAACACCTCGATTAATGTATTATTGTTATGCGTCATGGTTCTCATGTTTTGTGTTAAGGTGTTTATGTTTTGAGTCATGGTACTCATTTTGTCATCCAAGTCTTTTTGTTCTTTGTTTAGGATGTCAAATTTTTCATCTATCCTTTCTAGTACCAAAACAAGCTCATCTTTGAGAATTGTATTGGTATTCTGCATCTCTTCCTTCAATCTTTTTTGGTTAGCGACAAGGGACTTGATGTCCTTCTCCATTTTTTGATTTGCTCTTTTAGTTCCTCCATGGTCTTGGACCTTGTATGCAGAGGTGTGTATTTCGACGCTATTTTGGTTTTTGAAGGTGAATTTTTTTATTTTTTATTTTTTAATAATCAATATTAATTATTTAATTAATATTATTATTGTTTTTTTAAATAAATATTATAATCACAATATTTATTATAATAATAATATTTATTATAATATTGTTTATAAAAAAATATTGTTACAATAATAACATTATTATTATATTTATTATTATAATATGATATTATAATATGTAATATTTAATTTTTATTAAATATTATTTTGTTTTTCTTTTGCAGGTTTTTGGTTTCACCATGGATGAGAAGGAATGCGGAGCTGAGTGGATGCACTAGTGGGTGAGAAGTAAGGGAAGAGGGAGATGCAACTTCGATGTGTTAGGTTGACTAGGAAAGAGGGTATGCAGGTGGACTGAGAAGGAACACAGAGTGGGAATGATGGCGTGGATGAGGAGGACGGTGCGTGGAAGCAGGTAGGAAGTGGGTGGATGTGTAGAAGAGTAGGGATGATGGGAAGGTGTGTTTGCAGGAGCAAATGGAAAGGGTGCAATGATCGATCAGTGGACGGGGAGGGAATATGGGAGCATGGGAGGTAAGATTCTAGAGGTGTAGGGGGGGAGGGGGATGATGCGATGGTGGAGCAGCAGATGGGGAGGGAAGATGGGAAAGTGGGAGGTAAGATTCTAGAGGTGTAGTGGAGGAGGGGGATGGTGGGAAACATTGAATAGAGGAGTGGATGCGGCAGGAAGGAGACGAGCGAGAGTTGTGTGGTGTGGAATGGGAGAAAGGGAAGAAGTGCTGCGTGACAGGAGGGAGCGAGAGGAGGCATGGGTGGTGGCGTGGGCAACAGGAGAGCGTATTTGGGAAGCATGCAAGTGGTGAGGAGGGAATTTGGAAGGGATATGGAGGTTACGTGGAAGGGTTGCATGAAGGGAATGGAGGAGTGGAAAGATGGGAGTCAAGGGAGGCAGAATGATGGTAGGGAGAATGAAGGACTATGGATGAGCAATGAAGGAAAAGGAAGGAAATGTAACAAACATAAAATAAGATAATAATTAAATAATTAATATCTCCCTTCAATAATAATTAAATAATAAAAAAATAATTATTTAATTATTATCTTATTTTATGTTCGTTACAATTGGGAGGAACGGTCCTCTATTGGTGTTTGTCCCCTTTTGATAGTTAACAGGTTATAAGTTGTTCTGGTTATTAACCTTGAATTTATTTTATGTTTATATTTGTAGGATTTATAAATGTTAAAGCTTTTTCAAAACTATTACCTGTTCTGTAATAAGTAGGAAAATATTTCTGATTTCCTATCAATTTTATCAGTAAATGAATTTTACTATTTACGCATAATTTTTATAGTAAAAATTAGTAGGTTATATTATATTTATTATCTAGAAACAGTATCATATTTTCATGTATAATTTTTTTATAGTATTATTGGGATATTGAATAGTTAGTATGACTTTGGTTCTTCTTTATACCCTTGCAAAAATACTTTTAGGTTACAGAATAACAAATAAGTTGCAAAAATAATTAAAAAGATAAAACAGTGCTATCACCAGTTACCTAAATAATGCCCTACAATTACAATTAGTATTTTCTTTGTTTGAACACATAAATCCCATGTTTTCAACAAACCTAATGTAAAAGAACGATGGCATCTAGCCAGGGTTCAAAAGCCGCAAGAATATTAATCACTTGCTCAATATAAGAATTTATTCCACCGAAAGGATTTTTACTTCTACCAAACTCACTCAGCCAAGAGGCCTTTTTCTTCTACAAAAAATGATTTAGGGATTCCACAGTATAGTTTAAATAAGTATATTTATAACCATATTAAATAACATAACTTTCTCAATTAAGGAATTCTTATAGGTCAGGAGTTTGAAACTTGTAAAGGTAAATCTTTTACAGAAAGTTTACAAATGAGAACTCCAACAAAAATCATAACTTAGCATCTACAAAGAAGGGTCATAAACAATTTATAACCATTTGGGCCGTAATTGTAAATTTAAGGGCACTTTTAAGAATTACATTTACGCTTATTTAACCAAGCATTTACAGAAACTTTAGCATATATAATCAAAATAATTTATAAAATTTATGGAGAAATAAAAATTACACAGAACATTATTAATATAAACAGAGTAGAGTGAATCGAAGGATTAAAATCGAAACAAAAACCCAGTACTGTATTTACTTAAAAGTCGATAAAATTTACATTATGAGTTTCAAAGGACTGAAACAAAGTACCCCATAGACTCCATGGTGTGCAACAAAAGGGGTTTTCTTATATTTTTAACTTGTATTAGACCCTAACGAAGCCTATAATACCCCATGAATTAATAATTATTAATTCTGCTAGAAAGTACTTTGATTATTATTTTATTATTCTTTGACAAAAATGTCAAGAATAGAACATTTTGTAATAAAACATTCCTTATTAATAAAAGATGTTGAAGGGGAACAAAAGTGGAAACTATTGTTGAAAGAGTGTTCACTGACCCACAAGAGGGAAATGAGAAGTGGTACAGACCACCGAGTGAGAAATCGAGATGTAGGAGACTCATAAATGACCAAAAATTAGGTCTACACTTCTAGTTGAGTTGCTAAAGAGAAGGAGACTCATAAATGACCAAATCCTAGGAAAAATACTATCTAATAGTATGTCCATGAGCAACAGAGGCTAGAATGGATGGGGATTAACATATGTATAATGCAAGAGATGGCACATCGAGATATTTTTCTCTTGTGGTTCAGCAAACATGCTCGAGAGTTTTAGAGCAAGTAATTTTGGCTACTCTTGGAGTTGGTTGGGAGGAACAATGTCTCCACTTTTGTTTTCTCGACTATGGTGCCACGTTCCTACTCTTTTCTTATGATTCTAGTACAGTAGGATGTATATGTAAAATGTTGAATTGCAATTATACTTTCGGGCAGTATTATGTATGCATATAAAGTAGAACCATTATTCATGTTTTGTATATTAAACCATATCTGTACAAGGGTCGATTTCTCTTAACACATCCAAGATCAGGAATCCATACCTACATCAAATACTTTTAGCGGTTGTTATTACTATATAGCAATTAATATTTTGTTCTGAGTAAAATTTCTTAGTTCTAACTCTTGTAAATATGTTAATGGTTTTGGAATCGATACTTGAATGATTTAGAATCAAGGTGTATGTATCTTAGAACGAATTACATCCTTTGTTGTTTTACCTGATTGGATATCCTACTATGTATTTCCTGAATGTGTCAATTTATGTAAATATTCCTTTATTTTTGCATTTTAAACTTGGATTTTCAATTAATCTAATAATGTTGGTTTATGGTTTAGATCTATATTATTTCGATGTTATGAATTCAATCTATGTGCATGGAGAAAAACCTTAATTCATGGTATGAATCCATGATTAACGTAGAGTAGTCTAAATTGTTGAATCCCCAATGTTAAATGTTGATCTACACAGTTAAACATTGATCCATAAAAGAAATCATATCAACGATCAGGATTAAAGACGCAAAAGAGATCAACGGTTTATAGAAGTTGCAAAAGGTGGAAAGAGGAAAACAGGAAAAAAGACAAGGAAGAATGTGGAGCTTCAGATTCCTGAGTTCCATAGCAGAAAGGCAGAATGTGGAATGTGGAAAGTCGAGAATTAAGTTAACAGAACACAAAGTTTCTGAAGTCCGATTTGCACATCAAATTAAGATTGACGATCAAGGTTGATTTCGTAAGGATCAATTGTGCGAAAAGAAGATGCATAATGCATAATGCAAAAAGTCAAGAATTAAGCTAACGAAACTCGAAGTTTCCTAAGTCCTATTTCCGCATCAAATCAAGGTCAACGGTCAAGGTTTATTTTGCAAGGATCAACGGTATGAAGAGCAGAAAACAGAAAGTCAAGAATTAAGTTAACAGAACTTGAAGTTTTTGAAGTTCGATTTCTACTTCAAATTAAGATCGACGATCAAGGTTGTTTCTGCAAGGATCAACGGTGTGGAAAGTAGATGCAGAATGGGGAACGCACAAAGTCAAGAATTAAGTTAACAGAACTTGAAGTTTTCAAAGTCTGATTTCCGCATGAAATCAAGAACGATGGTCAAGTTTGATTCCGCAAGGATCAACCGTGTAGAAAGCTTATGCGAAACGGGGAACATGGAAAGTCAAGGATTAAGTTAACGAAACTTTGAGTTTTTGAAATATGATTTTTGCATCAATCAAGATCGACGGTCAAGGTTGATTCCACAAGGATCAATGGTGCGGAAACCCTATATGCTGAATGAGGAAGGCGGAAAGTGGTCAAACGAAGGTATTGATTTGTTGGTTTTCCAATTTTTGAAGTCCACAATGAAAGGTGGAAAAGCTGGTTCAATGAGGAAATGAATTTTCTTGTTGTTGAGTGGATTTGTCGATGGCGGAATGACTACTACATTGGTTTTTAAGCCTTAGAATGAATATACAAGGATGAACATGACCCAAGACTGTGTTTAAAGAGATAGTAAAGAGAAGTTTTAAATTATCCGTATGATACTCAGGGTATGGGTACATGACATTGTGGTTTCTAAGGTTAAGGAAATGAGGATCATTCCATATCACTAGCGTGTCTTTTTGTTTGTATGTTTCTCATAACAGTTAGGTATTTTATTAATATGTCTGAAGATATATTATAGATTTTTTTTTATATTTTAATTTTGAGGTATGTTAAATATGGTATCATAGCCATAGGTTTTAACCCTGCCACCTTTTGGGAACATCGAGTTCCGCTGAATTAGAGAAACATTATTCTAACCATTAAAAAATTTTCTTGGATTGTTTAGTATACATAAAAGTTGTTCTGCAAAAGACAGAGCCACAGGTTTAACCCTATCGCCTCTTGGAGACATCTAGTTTTGTTGAAGCACACTCAAATGACAATCGTCTTTGGCTTGATAAATATTGGTTAATGTACTTTGGTTGTGTATTCAAATTGATGGGTTATGATCAATGAGTTCTAGTGGATGTACAAATGGGTATGTTCATATGGTAAGTGATTCATGAAGGGTTGTGTTTGGTGGACATTACATGATTATTATAGGACTGAAATAGATTAAGGTATTATGGATTAATGAGCAAGTATGCATGAGGATCACTGTATGAATAATTTTAGTTGATGATTAATGGCTTCTTGAATGAGTTCTGAGAAGAAATATGCTCTAAAATAAGATGAAAAGTGATATGTTATATGGACCTTGTGGATTTTCAGTTAGATGGGAATTGTTGCATGTAACTTAGCTTTGCATGTTGCAATAAAAGAAGAGTATTTTAGGTGATTTGTGAAAATAGATTCCCTTGTGATCTCCACTAGAAACGTATCTTGTGGCAGTATTGAATGGGTACTAGTAGTAACTTAGGGGTATTTCTTATATCGTTGTTTAAAAGTAAGTACTAATCGTGTAACTGATTAAGCATGGATTAGGTAGCTTGATTGAAAATGAACTTCATGTATAGTTATCTAATACCCTATTGAAAAGCAACTGGTGGGAACGATGGGGAATGGGAAGGTATTATTTCTAATCCCACTGTTGTTATATTGAGTGATCCAGGAGCCACATGAGTTGTAGAACCCTAAGGATAAGGGAGATCTTCCAACTCACCGAGGTAAAGAATATGAAACACTGGTTAGTTCAACCAGCCATTGGAGCTAGATGGAAGGTAACTAATCTTATTTGATGAATATGAAGAGGAAACACAAGACCATCAGGCATATTTTGAATGTTTTACCTCTAATTATCTTAATGTTGGGTAGCTCTTTTTAGTGCTGAGAGTATTGTTAACACTTGGTATTTTTTGCTTGGACATCCAAGAAAAACCATAAAGGCGCTTGTAAGAAAAATACTTATAAAAGGTATATGCATTGTAAGTAAATTTGTCCTATTACCTATCAGTGAATAGGACAAATAGGAATACTCGTACCTTTGCAAATCATGAAAGCTAATGATGTTAGATTTTGATTCATGTATATTATGTTGATATTAACCCTCGTATACATGCAGATATATGTGTATATGATGATTGGCATGGATTGGTTGAAAAAGTATATAGTAGGGTTAAATTATGTTAGAAATGTTAACCCCATGCCCAACAGATGGATCCCTTTGCTGATAAAACATTCCATATCTACCTACCTTCAAGGTTCTATAAGGAGATTTTCAAGGTGGTCATGCATGGGAAAATAGTTTTTTTGAATGCTAGAATGGAGTTCAAAATTGGAAAAAGATATGCTTGGCAGAGATTGGTTGATCGATTCTATGATCAATTGACAAAGGGAGACTGTGAATGAAACTGATCATTCCTCTAATAAATTCAACTATGAATCACCTGAGTTAAAGATATGTAACTCAGACAGATCTATGGTCGAGGATAGATTCCACAAATGAGAGTTAGAAGTAAGATAAAACTTTGGAATGCCGGAAGTCAACTTAACCTACGTGGGTATATCTATGGTTGAGATCTAGTGAATGGGATGATCCAATGGTTGGTGGGAATCCTGCTGAACTAAAGTGCACGGAGATTAAGTTATGGAAGGTGGACCTAGAAGTGCATCGTTCATTCTGACTAGAGATAAATCCAATGGCTCTGGAACATTCCATTAGAAGGAAGAGCGCAGAAGATAAAACATGAGTCGAGATGCGAAATTGGAAAGTAACTGATGTGAAGGATATCGGTATCAACAGACAAAGTTAATCGTTGAAGAATATATACAGTTGTCAGCCATTCCACTGGTTAAAGCTATGAAGTCCTCAAAAAACTGAATGGATGTGGAATTTTAATGTAATCTGATCTATAGTAATTGAAATCCACCATCAATTTAGGTGGATCAATATCTAACGGTCCTTAGAAACTCTGTTTATTCAACTAGTGAGTTGGTTAATAGGCCAGTTTGGACGCGAAATTTTTATGAAAAACAACTCACCTTCAATTTGAAGTCCTCTCTTCATTAAGATCCAAAGAAATACTAGCCGGGTTGTTTAGATTTAGAGGTTTTTATAAATATAGAACTTGACTAAATTGCATATCAGTCACAAGAAATATTGTATACAGGGAATCCGGGCATCAAGACCACAGTGTCCTTTCGCTGAAAAAAAACCAGTAAGCTACATGAAGTAGTGATAAAGAAGGGTGAATAGAGAATTTTTAGTTAATAAAATCCTAAACATAGTATGTGGTGAAGGGTGCAATGAGTGTGCAATGGTATGGTATGAAGGCATGATGAACATGATTGCTTAATATGGAAGGTTTGTTTTAGTTACATAAATAAGGTGAAAATGTATGGTTATTTTTAATGATGCATATAAGAAAACCATATAGTGTCGTGGAAATGGTAGTAACTGATATGGTTTCAATTACTTAGTATTATAATTTGAAGATCACTTCAGATATTAGTGTAAATCCTATGATGAAAGGATTGTATACATAGAGGCCCACCAAATTGCTTGGATGTTTGGAAGTTACAAATTGCAGGTAGAATTAAATAAAGAGATGACAGTACGGTTATGTACAATAAATAAAGACAAGAATCTACCATGTGCAAGGGCCAAACGTCTGAGAAGGACCTCATGGCGGTGAAAACTAAACAAAATAGATTTCTACAATCCTAGATTTAGAATTTTGATACTTTTATATTGATGGTTTGACTAATCTAGAATTGTGTTAAGATGACATGTTATATGTGGTTTTCCAGGTTGACAACAAGTGTAAATGATAGGGGGTAAGTGAGCTCCTACTTACCATAGAGAAACAATAAGAGGATGGCCTCGGGATTGCAAAAATCTAATTCTGTAGGAGACAGAATTGTAAATTCATAAGTTGATTTGATTAACTATGTACTAATGGTTTGATGTAGGAACCATGTTAGGCCCGATACATTGCAGAAAAACAATGTATGGTGGCTTGCAATAAACAGAACACCAATTGAGATGATAAAGTTCCCCTTGAGGCAAGTCTTGGGGGTGCCTTTGTTGTCTAAAATCAAAACAAGATAGCTTTGGAGTTAGAAGTACTTGCTTATGTGAATATGTATCTGGGTTGTTTAGCATATTCTCGCTGATATACATTCCTGATATTGCATATCTAAAATGGTTTAATTCAAATGTGCTACACAAACCTCCTTATGCAAGGAACCTTAGTTACCAAAAGATGATAACAACCCCCATGAAGAAATTCTTTTGCCCAAAAATTGAAGGTAGATCTAGTGGATTACATGTATAAATGTTTGGAATGTCAATAGGTGAAGGTGGAACATCAACATTCAGCAGGTCTGTTACAATCCTTACCAATTCCTGAATGGAAATGGGAGGTAATGTCTTTGGATCTTATCACAGGTTTTCCATTGACTAAAAAAAACATGATTCAATTATGGTTGTAGCGATAAATTATGCAATTATGCTCATTTTATACCTGTGAAATCAGTTTACAACATTGTCAATGTTGCAGAAATATTCTTGAAGGAAATATTTCAACTTCATGGAGTGCCAAAAATGGTAATTTCTAACCAGGATGTCATGTTTACATCAAACTTTTTGAAATCATTGTTTGCAGGGTTGGAAACCAAGATAAAATTCAGCACTAGCTACCACCCTGAAACATATGGACAAATAGAACAAACAAACCAAGTCATTGAGGACATGTTGAGGATGTATGTCATGGAAAAACCCACAAAGTGGGAAGACTATCTGCATCTGGCAAAGTTTGCATACAATAATGGCTACGAGGCCTCTGCTAAGATGAGTCCATTTGAAATTTTATATGGGCGTAAGTGTAATAATACAATCTCATGGAGCATCCTTGTTTATATATTAATGTTAGGAACTAATGTATTAGAATATATGGAACTAACCGTGAAAAAGGTACAACAAAACTTGAAGGATGCCCAAGACAGGAATAAAAGTTATGCTGACTTAAAAAGAACTCCTAGAGAGTTCCAGGTGGGTGATCATGTATACATAAAGGTAAATCCCAATAAAAGTAACTTGAGACTGGGAAAGTATAATAAATTGGCACCCAGGTATTGTGGTCCATTTTAAATTCTAGCTAAAGTGGGGCTGGTTGCATACAAGTTAGCGCTACCACCCAATATTAAAGTACACAATGTGTTTCACGCTTCTATATTGAAGATATATGTTCATGATGTTTCTCATGTGATTAATTGGAATGTAATCCAGGAGGAACACAAGGGAGAGTTCCAAGTGGGACCAGAGCGCATTCTCGACAGGAGAGAACTTTTACTCTCGAATGGTACCATCGAACAGGTAAAGGTGCAATCAAAGCACCTTAGTCCGGAAGAAGCTACTTGGGAGATGGAAAGAATATGTAGGAGGCATATCCAGACTTATTCCAAGAGGTTGACATGGATGAATAAAAGAAAAAGTTATAACACTAAGGACGATGTTATCTTTTAAGTGTAGGTGTATGTAACACACCCTGAATTAATAATTATTGATTCTACTGGAAAATAATTTTATTATTATTTTATTATTCTTTGACATGAATGTCAAGAATGGAACATTTTGTAATAAAGAATTACTCATTAATAAAATATGCTAAAGGAGAAAAAAAGTGGAAATAGTTGTTGAAAGAGTGTTTGGTGACCCACAAGAGGGAAATGACAAGTGGCAGAGACCACTGAGTGAGAACTCGAGATGCAAGAGGAATCATCCCCAAAAATCAAGTCTGCACTCCTAGTTGAGTTTCTAAAGAGCAGGAGGCTCATAAATGACCAAGTCCTACAAAAAATACTATTTGATAGTATGTCCATGAGCAACAGGAGGCTAGCATTGAGCCGGGATTAACATTTGTATAATGCAAGAGATGGGGCATTGAGATATTTTTCTCTTGTGGTATAGCGAATAGGCTCGGGGGTTTTGGAGCAAGTAATTTTGAATGTTATGGTAGTTGGTTGGGAGGAACAACTTCTCCACTTTTGTTTTCCCAACTTTGGTGCCATGTTCCTAGTCTGTTCTTATGATTCTACAATAGTAGGATGTATATGTAAAATGTTGAATTGCAATTATACTTTTAGGAAATATTATGTATGCATTTTCTGTAGAGCCATTATCCCTATTTTGTATATTATACCAGTTCTGTATAAGGTTCTATTTCTCTTAACGCATGATCATGCATCCAAGATCAGGCATCCATACCTACATCAAAGACATTCAGTAATTGTTATTAATGTAGCAATTAGTATTTTGTTATGAGTAAAATTACTTAGTTCTGACTGTTGTAAATATATTAATGGTTTTTAAATTGATACTTGAAAGATTTGGAATTGAGATGTATGTATCTAACGAATTGAATCCTCTTTTGTTGTAACTGATCAGATATCCTACTACGTATTTCTTGAATGTGTCAATTTATGTAAATCTTCCTTTATTTCTACATTTCGAACTTGTTGCTGGTTGTGGAGCCTAATCTTCTAGATCCAGAGATATTATTCAGTCATGTTTGTAACCCAAGTGTACTGTACACTCATTCCCTTGCCTTGGGGTTCGGGGGAAACACCCCCGAGAAAATAAATTTTGGGATGTGTGTTGGCCAATAATTTTGTGGACCCATGGTATTGGGTTAATTGTAGTTTTTTCCCATGGTATTTCTCCTATAAAAGAAAGCATTGTAAAATGACTGTGTATGGCATTGTATTGTATTGGAAGAGAGACTATGAGGGCGTGAAGAGGAAGTGCATCAGTTTTGCTGCAGGTTGTATCCCTTAACCTTTCTGGACTGTAATAAAAGGACTGGCAATTTCTTTGTGGACGTAGCCCATCGTCTGGGTGAACCACATTATATATGTGTCTCTCTGTAATGTTTTAATGTGTTTTTCATCTTGTTAATGATTTAACTGTATATATTTTATTGCTCTATGGTCCTGTTTTCTAACAATTGGTATCAGAGCCAAAAGGTCTATTTGGTTGGTAAACTTGTAGGAAAGAATGTTTCCTGGTTCGAGTGGGAGAAATGGTGGAAGAAGGAAAGTTTAGGGTCAAGAAATTTAATGGACAAAACTATCGGTTATGGAAGATGCAAATGGAGGACTATATGTACCAGAAGGATCTATACCTGTCGTTGGGCAGAAAAGAAAAATAGTCAGGGGCTATGAAGGATGAAGAATGGGAGGTTCTTGACAAAAAGGCATTGGGAACAATATGGTTGTGCCTAGATTCATCGGTGGCCTTCAATATTTCGAAAGAAAAAATAACAGAGGGTGTGATGAGCGCATTGAGTAAGCCATATGAAAAACCATCGGCTTCTAACAAGGTCTTTTTAATGAATCATTTATTTAATATGAAGATGTCGAAAGGTGGATCTGTTGCTGACCATTTAAATGAGTTTAATACACTTACCAGTTAGTTAAGTTTTGTAAAAGTGAACTTTGATGATGAGGTTAGGTCTCTTCTAATGTTGTGTTCATTTCCAGAAATATGGAATAGCTTGGTCATGGCTGTAAGTAACTCTGTGCCTAGTTCAAACACTCTTAAGTTTGATGATGTTGTTGGTGTTATTCTTAGAGAGGAAATGCGAAGAAAAAGCACAGGTGAGACATTAGGTAATGTGTTGACCATGGAGAGCAAAGGGAGACAAAATGAGAGAGGAAGGAGCCCAGGAAATCGCAGCAAGTCTAAAAAGGGTAGATCCAAGTCTAGGTTCAGAAAAATAGAGTGTTGGAACTGTGGTAAGAAACGACATCTGAAGAAAGACTGTAGAGCTCCAATGAAGAAAGGAGACAGACCGCAAGAGACTACTCAGGAAGTGAATGTAGCAGGTGATGTGTTACAAGATGGTTTGATTCTTACATTATATAATACTAGTGTTTACTGGGTAGTATATTTATGGGCTTCATGTCATGCTACACCCCATAGGAAATTCTTTCATGATTATGTTCAAGGTGATTTTGGGCATGTGCTATTGGGGGATGGCAAACCATGTAAAATTGTTGGAAAGGGTAAGGTATGGATTAAGTTAAATAATGGAAATGACTGGCTGCTAAAGGACGTAAGGAACATTCTTGCTATGAAAAGAAATCTGATCTCAATAAGGCAGTTGGGTGATAGCGGTTATTTGTCTACGTTTGGAAAAACATGGTGGAAGATCACTAAAGGATCATTGGTAATAGAAAAATGAGATAGGGTAGGTACATTATATTTATGTCCTCATTATACGGATTATTCTATCTCTGTAGCTTCCACAGAAATAGGTACGACGCTGTGACATCATAGGCTTGGCCACATGAGTGAGAAGGGGATGCAGATTCTCCACTCAAGGAAACTACTTCCAGATCTAAAGCAGGCAAGTTTAGAATTCTGTGAGAACTGTGTTTATGGAAAACATAAGAGATTTATATTTCTCAGGGTTGGGAAACAAAAGAAGAGTGAAAAGTTAGAGCTTGTCCATATAGATGTATGGGGGCCAGCTCAGGTACAATCTCTTGGTGGCTCTCATAATTATGTTCCTTTTATTGATGATGCAACTTGAAAAACTTGGGT
>LPNX010512912.1:3964-33644 GCA_001517045.1 Pseudotsuga menziesii | reverse complement strand
TATATATATTTGAATTTTTAGGTATGTTACAAAGCCATAGGCTTGAAACTAATTTAAAACCCTGCCATTAAAGGAAAAGCTCAAGAAAGGTGACGATTTGAAATGAAGGTGACTCGAAAAACTCCAAAACGAAACAAGAACCAAATAAGGAATGTGGTATAGCCTTCCTATAACTTTTCATACCACCAAAAATGAGGGGTTCAAAACTGCAGGCGCTTGTAACGTTGACAACCCTTGATCGGAAACCCTCCAAGCCCAACACAGACAGTTGAATCCTTTCCATTTCAAACCATTACAGAGGCTAAAACTTCGAATTCTAATTTTTGTGCATGAGCTTTGAATATGTTTAGAAAAAAAAATAAAAAATAAAACTTACCATAGTTTACAAATCACAGCAAGAAAAATGGGGTATAAACTCCGTAAAGGAACCAATAGCAAGTTAGACCCATGCACGGTGTGGAGGATCTGTATCCACTACCATGGCTAAAAGCACCCAAGAAATTTTAACATTGGAGTCATACACTGGAGATGATCTAGCATAAGCGTTGAGGTTTTGTAGGTCATGGAAATGAAGGGCCAAGAGCCCTGGGCTCGTCATGCAAATGAAAAGTACAAATGATCAAAATCCTTGGCCTTTCATTAGGGTTTAAACTGCCCCTTTACTGCTGGATGGCACCATTCACATGGGCGCATGTACTCTTACCTCCACGTAGATATATTTGTTCACAAACCCACTTTCCTATAGTTATAATCAAAACAAAAGATTTCGGTAGGTCTATCCAAGGCCTAAGCTTTGATAAGCAGGATCAAATCTTAGTTATAAAAAAATGACCTTTTTTTATACCTATGGTGCTTAGTCACCTTGGAGCTCGTTGTTCTTTAACTCCTTAGTTTGTTTAGGTTTTTAGGGTTGGGACTGAACCCTTTTTCTAGACACCATGGAGTAAAACAATTTTAAAACATGCATTAGCGTTAAAAATCTAAGTAAGAACTTTTAGGCTGTAACTGTAGCAGCTAAATAGGGTTGGCAAACAAAGGGTTCATGGCGAATCTATACAAGCAAAACACATAAACTGTAAGCCTACAACTAACATGAATAATATTCCAACAAACGGAAGGGAGTATTTATCATAAGTTGCAAAGGTTGTAATGCAGTAGAACATCATCTTATTTAAAGTTTCTTTTCCATAGAAGTTTTAAGCATAGGCTAATTCGAAGTTGTTTTTGAGATAAAGGGTTAAGTTATACCAGAGTAGGTTTGTCTTGATGATCTAAATTTTACATATTATTATTTTTTATTATGCATTTTTGGGAGTTGTTACAGTGCAATATGGAGCCATTTCCTGTGAAGCTTCTAGCTGAGGATTCTTTGAGATTGGAATACAATGCTTTCCCCATTACTGAAGAATGTACCAATCCTGTCCATGTTGCACATGCACGCTAGAAGAGGTTCCTTTGTTCCAAGAAAAAATTGTTGCCTTTCATTTTTTTTATGTTAGATAGGTTGATATCCTGTAGGTCTTTTAGTACTGGGATGGCATTTGAGATGGATTTGGGCATGTTTTCCCTAAGTTGAAAGGGCCATTTTTTTGCTAAAAAGTTGATAAAACTGATAGTATATTTGCATGGATGGGATAGATTTTTCATTTTCTCACATCTCAATAACTCAGATATTTTTATGATATAAAATACTTAGTGTGTAGCGTTACAAAAGAAATAATCCGATTAATTAACTTATTCCGATCATGAGGGTTTTAAATAATGAAGAAGCATAATTGTGATTGCTAGGGTTTTAAATAATGAAAAACCATTTACTTATTTTGACTTTTTAAAGGTTTTAAAATAATGAATAATCATTATGAAAAGTTTCATAAATGATAAACAAATCAAAACTTTAAAATAAATTCAAATTTTCATATATAAATAAAATTAATTTTTAAAGATAAAATTCTAATAAAAGTTTGTATATTAATAATGCAACACCTTAGTCTTAACTTCACCCACGTCACACCCACCTTCAAATTCTTTTGATTAATTTGCTTTATATATATTCTATATAAAATATAGCTTCATCTTATTATTAATTTTAATAAATTGTATATAAAAAAAGATAATTGCACGGAGAGTAGTGAATGCTTTATAACCTAATGTGAAAGAGATGTCCTTACATAATGTAATCTAATGTAATTTTTTGTTTCAAAAATAAAAATAAATAATAAAAATGGTTTGTGAGTTTAAATAGTAAATTTAACAAAATAATAATAACATATAAAAAAACTTAAAACTAGCATAGATCCATAACTTAAAACGAGCATAGATCTATCATGGGGATAGATAAACCAACATAGATCCAAATCTTAGGCTATATCAAATACCGAGAGGAATCAAATCTCTGGAGGTGCAAACCTCTTATTAAGTATTACACCTATTGATTTGATTCAAACCAAAAGATGCATCTTTTTTTTATTTAAAGTCGACATATAATATTTTTATTATTAATATTTAATACTATTTATGATTGACATATAATATTTTTATTATTAATATTTAATATTATTTATGGCCAACATAAAATGTTTTTATTATTTTTTATTTCGTTATAAACAAACATTACAGCATCTCTCCACACATGTGCAAGACCCTCCTAAAATCATGGGTTGTTTAGGAGGCCTTCTCCACACATGTGCAAGACCCTCCTAAAATCATGGGTTGTTTAGGAGGCCTTGCACATGGTCTTAAAACCATTTGCAAGGCCCTCCTAAACCATTTACAATAAAACCATGGGTTGTTTAGGAGGCCTTGCACAAGGTTTTGAAACCATTTGCAAGGCCCTCCTAAACCATGTACAATAAAACAATGGGTTGTTTAGGACAAGGACAACCTTTTTTTTGCGGATAATTCAATTTTTATGAAAGATTTTTTTTTGGGGGGGATAATTAAATTTTTAATTATTGTTTTGTTAAGTAGGAACATTACAACATCTCACCCATATTAGGTTGTTTTGTGGCCGACATTTATTTTGGTTGATAATAAAATTTTATTTTTTATTATTTTGTTACTAACAAACTTTACAACATAATCTTCCACATAAAGTTACAAGATCTCCCTCATACTGGACTGTAAATCGTCTCTCAGCTCAAATATCTTGAGGTCTCTTGACATGTAAAATGACCTGAAACAATTGGATCATTTTCTATATTTTATAAATCGTGATTTAAGATCTATGCTGGTCATAAAAACAATAGAGTAATCTAAAGATCATACCATATTAACATTTTTTCAAATTGATCATTTTTCTCTTAATTCCAAAATTCACTGTTAAAATAATCCTTAGTTCAAAGATCTCCTATACTAAAAGGAAAAAATTATGTTTTCGAGAGGAATAAACAAGCTAATGATTTATAAAACAAAGTGGGTATATTTGAAAAATAGATGATTTATAGAAAAATGGGTGTATTTGAAAGAGAGATCATCTAAAAGGAAATATGCCTAGATATATCATGCTAGTTTATCTTTTATTTGTTTCAAAGTGCAACAGGGTCAAAATGTAGGAACTATATACACTACTAACTATTGTATCGTGTTATGAAGAGACAGAGCTCCAAAGAAGAAAGGAGACAGACAGGAA
Source organism: Pseudotsuga menziesii (assembly GCA_001517045.1). Taxonomy (NCBI): domain Eukaryota; kingdom Viridiplantae; phylum Streptophyta; class Pinopsida; order Pinales; family Pinaceae; genus Pseudotsuga; species Pseudotsuga menziesii. The sequence goes on along the minus strand of LPNX010512912.1, from coordinate 30,016 downwards.
GAGAATGTAGCAGGTGATGTGCTACAAGATGCTTTGATTCTTGCATTAGATAATACTAGTGATTACTGGGTAGTAGATTCAGGGGCTTCATGTCATGTTACACCCCATAGGAAATTCTTTCATGATTATGTTCAAGGTGATTTTGGGCATGTGCTATTGGGGAATGACGAACCATGTAAAATTGTTGGAAACGGTAAGGTACGGATTAAGTTAAATAATGGAAATGACTGGCTGCTAAAGGATGTAAGGCACATTCCTGCTATGAAAAGAAACATGATCTCAACATGGCAGTTGGGAGATAGCGGTTGTTTGTCTACGTTTGGAGAAATGTGGTGGAAGATCACTAATAGAAAAATGACATAGGGTAGGTACATTATATTTATGTCCTCATAATACTGATTATTCTATCTCTGTAGCTTCCACAGAAACAGGTGCGGCGCTGTGGCATCATAGGATTGGCCACATGAGTGAGAAGGGGATAGATTCTCCACTCAAGGAAGCTACATCCAGATTTGAAGCAGGTAAGTTTGGAATTCTATGAGAACTGTGTTTATGGAAAATAGAAGAGAGTTAGATTTCTCAGGGTTGGGAAACAAAAGAAGAGTGAAAAGTTAGAGGTTGTCCATACAGATGTGTGGGGGATAGCTGAGGTACAATCTCTTGGTGGCTCTTGTTATTATGTTACTTTTATTGATGATGCAACTAGAAAAACTTGGGTTTATTGCATTAGACAAAAATCTGATGTGTTTGATACTTTTAAGAAGTGGAAAGATTTGGCTGACAATGAGACAGGAAAAAGGTTTAAATGTCTCAGATCTGATAATGGAGGCGAGTACTGCAGCAAGGTGTTTGATGTTACTATTCACACAATGGGATTTGCAGAGAGAAGCCAGTCCCTGGAACACCACAATAAAATGGTGTGTCAGAAAGGATGAACAAAACGATGATCATGGAGCATGCAAGGTGTATGATATTGCATGCAGGGTTTCCCTTACAGTTTTGGGTTGATGTTGTAAACACTGTTGTTTATTTAATAAACGGAGGGCCTTCAAGCACTTTGGATGGTGGAATTCCAAAGGAGGCATAGACAGGAAAACAAGTAAAATACTCATTTCTGAGAACTTTTGGTTGTGAAGCATTTGTCCATATTGATAAATATGATAGAACAAATCTTGGGGCTAAATCCAAGAAATGTTTCTTTATTGGATACGGGGTTGATGATTTTGGTTATTGCTTATGGGATCTTAAAAATCGCAAAATCATTAGGAGTAGATATGCAGTATCCAATGAAAAGGTCCTGTACAAAGATCAGTTGCAGGGAAAGAAAGAAGAAAAGGAAAACACAGAGTACACAGTTCTTGATGAAATAAAAGAAAGTGAAGTTCCAAAGGCAACATAAAATCAAGAGTAGCAGCAACATGTACCGGAAACTCCTGCAACTGTAAGAAAGTCTACCAGGTTAAGTAGACCCCCTGAACGATTCTCTCCTTCACTGTATTATTTATTGATGACTGATTCTAGTGAACTAGAATGTTTTGAAGAAGCAATGCAGGTAGAAACTAGAAAGAAGTGAGAGTAAGGCATGGATGAGGAGATGGATTCATTGGTAAGAAAGCAGACTTGGGATCTGGTTAAGTTGCCTGCAGAAAAAAGGGCATTGGAGAATAAATGGGTTTACAGGCTGAAGGAAGAATATGGAGGAAAGAAGTAGTAGAAGGCTAGACTTGTTGTAAAGGGGTTTGCACAAAAGAAAGGTATAGAATTTGATGAAATATTTTCTCTTCTTGTTAAAATGACTTCAATTAGAACTATTTTAAGTCTAGTGGCGGTAGAAGATTAGCATCTTGAACAGTTAGATGTAAAAATAGCATTTCTCCATGGGGATTTGGAGGAAGAGATTTATATGCAGCAGCACAAGCGTATGAGGTCAAAGGGAAGGATAATTTGGTTTGCAAGTTGAAGAAGAGCTTGTATGGCCTGAAACAAGCTCCAAGGCAGTGGTATTTAAAATTTAATAAGTTTATGACATAACAAGGTTATGATAGATGTCATTCTGACAACTGTGTTTATTTCAAGAGGTTAGATAATGGAAGATATATTATCTTGTTATTATATGTGGATGACATGCTTGTTTTAGGGTCTAACATGCAGGATATAAATGTGCTCAAAAGAAAACTAGCTAAATCATTTGCGATGAAGGATTTGGGTGTTGCAAAGCAAATCCTTGGTATGAGAATAACAAGAGACATGAAAAATTGCAAATTGACATTGCCTCAAGGTGAGTACATAGAAAAGGTGTTACAGAGGCTTAGAATGGAGAATGCAAAATCAGTCAGTACACCCTTGGACAACCATTTCAAACTACACAAGGATATGTGTCCAGAGACATAGGAAGAGATAGATTACATGCCCAAGATTCACTATTCATCAGCGGTTGGAAGCTTGATGTATGCCATGGTGTGCACAAGACCAGATATTGCACATGTAATGGGAGTTGTGAGCAGTTATATGAATAATCCACGTAAAGAGCATTGGAAAGCAGTAGAGTGGATTCTCAGGTATTTGAGAGGTACCACTTCACATGCATTATGTTTTGGAGGTTCAGACACTGTTTTACAGGGATATGTTGATGCAGATATGGCTGGTGATAAAGACAGTTGAAGGTGCACCACAAGGTATGTTTTTATTGTGGGTGGAACATCAGTAAATTGGATTTCAAAGCTGCAATAGGTTGTTGCAATTTCAACAACGGAAGCAGAGTACGTTGCTGCTACAGAGGCTAATAAGGAGATGATTTGGTTGAAGAGGTTCATGGAAGAATTGGGTAAGAGGCAGGAGAATAGTAGGTTGTACAGTGGTAGCCAGAGTGCCATTCATCTTGCAAAGAACTCAGCCTTTCATTCGAGGACTAAACATATACGACTCAAGTACCACTTAATGATGCAACACCTTACCTTAGTCTTAACTTCAGCCACGTCACACCCAACTTCAAATTCTTTTTGATTAATTTGCTTTATATATATTCTATATAAAATATAGCTTCATCTTATTATTAATTTTAATAAATTGTATATAAAAAATAATAATTGCACAAACAGTAGTTATTGCTTTATAACCCAATGTGAAAGAGATGTTGTTACATAATGTAATCCAATGTAATTTTATGTTTGAAAAATAAAAATAAATAATAAAAATTACTTGTGAGTTTAGTAAATTTAACAAAATAATAATAACATATAAAAAAACTTAAAACTAGCATAGATCCATAACTTAAAAGGAGCATAGATCTATCATGGAGATAGATAAACCAACATAGATAGGCTATATCAAACGTCGAGGGGAATCAAATCTTTGCAGGTGCAAACCTCTTATTAAGTATTACACCTATTGATTCGATTCAAACCAAAAGACACATCTTTTTTATTTAAAGTTGACATATAATATTTTTACTATTAATATTTAATATTATTTATGGCCAACATAAAATATTTTTATTATTTTTTATTTCGTCATAAACAAACATTACAACATCTCCCCATACATGTGCAAGACCCTCCTAAAACCATGGGTTGTTTAGGAGGCCTTGCACGTGGTTTTAAAACCATTTGCAAGGCCCTCCTAAACCATGTACAATAAAACCATGGGTTGTTTAGGAGGCTTTGCACAAGGTTTTAAAGCCATTTTCAAGGCCCTCCTAAACCATGTACAATAAAACAATGGGTTGTTTAGGACAAGGCCAACATTGTTTTTGCGGATAATTCAATTTTTATGAAAGATTTTGTTTTTTTTGCAGATAATTAAATTTTTAATTATTGTTTTGTTAAGTAGGAACATTACAACATCTCTCCCATATTAGGTTGTTTTGTGGCCGACATTTATTTTGGTTGATAATAAAATTTTATTTTTTATTATTTTGTTACTAACAAACTTTACAACATAATCTCCCACATAAAGTTACAAGATCTCCCTCATACTGGACTGAATCATCTCTCAGCTCAAATATCTTGACGTCTCTCGACATGTAAAATGACTTGAAACAATTGGATCATTTTCTATATTTGATAAATCGTGATTTAAAATCTATGCTGGTCATAAAAACAATAGAGTAATCTAAAGATCATACCATATTAACATTTTTTCAAATTTATCATTTTTCTCTTAATTCCAAAATTCACTGTCAAAAAAATCCTTAGTTCAAAGATCTCCTATACTAAAAGGAAAAAAATATGTTTTGGAGAGGAATAAACAAGCTAATGATTTATAAAACAAAGTGGGTATATTTGAAAAAAAGATGATTTATAGAAAAATGGGTGTATTTGAAAGAGAGATCATGTAAAAGGAAATATGCCTAGATATATCGTGCTAATTAATCATTTATTTGTTTCAAAGTGCGACAGGGTCAAAATGCAGGAACTATATACACTACTAACTATTGTATCGTGTTATTGGAATTGACGACTGGTAAGCAATGCTTACTTTCCATGTACAGAGTAAGCTTTGCATTGTGGCTTTGCTGGCTAATTTATTGCATGAAGATTCCGGAAGGGTATGTTTCTTTTTAATTTAATTGAAAAAAAATCAATTATATTATGATATAAAGCATTACGAGAGCTTTATTCTGTTTACAATCTAATCATGAAGCTCCTATTTAAGTGGTAATTGGTAACCTAAATTGTAATGAATTGCTTTAATGAATGACAATGCAGCCTGGCGGGCTGAAGATTTGAAAGGGTGTTTTTTTATATATTTAAGTTAAAACAAATTTCATTTATATTATGATATAAAGCATTATGAGAAAAAATAAAAAATAAAATGTCAATTATATTATAATATAAAGCACTATGAGAGTTTTATTAAATACAAATATTTTAGGTTTTTAATAATTGTTTTAAATACAAGTAAAAAACAATTTAACTAAATCAATTTTAATCTTTTTAATTATTAATTTATGTTTTTAATAATTATTTTAAATATAATTTAAAAAAAATTTAACTAAACATTTTAAATTTTGGATTTCTTTTCAAGGTCATTTTCATTATTATTAAAAATGCAATTTCTAACAATTTTGTAATATTTTCAACAAATATTAAAAAAAATCCAAAACTTAAAAATTTTAATATACTTATAAAAAACAAAGTTTTATATTAAGTTTATTTGTTAATTGATTTATTTACAGAATTTTATGGTTTTTGTAAATACAAATATTTTAGGTTTTTAATAATGGCTTTGAATTTAAGTAAAAAAAACAATTTAACTAAATCAATTTTAATCTTTTTAATTATTATTTTATGTTTTTAATAATTATTTTAAATAGAATTTAAAAAAAATTAACTAAACATTTTAAATTTTGGATTTCTTTTCAAGATCATTTTCATTATTATCAAAAATGTAATTTCTAACAATTTTGTAATATTTTGAATAAATATTAAAAAAAATCCAAAACTTAAAATTTTTAATATACTTATAAAAAACAAAGTTTTATATTCAAGTTTATTTGTTAATTGATTTAATTATGGAATTTACAGTCAAATTTATTTGTCAATTGCTTTGATTATAACGTTTTATTCAAATTTAATTGTTCATTGATTTATTTATAGTGTCTTATCGTCAAGTGAATTTTTTTTATAGTTAGTACAAAAGTTTAATCTTTAAAGATTACATTTTTCAAACTGATTTTCAATTTTTTCTGTCTCCACTCATTTTAGAATTTCTAAGAAACTTTTTTTCATCATTTGCATTTTATTACATTAATTGTTTCCCTGTTTCGGTCTCAACCCATTTTCGAATGTTTTGGTCTCCACTCGTTTTTGAATTTCTAACTAATGTTTCTGGGTTTTTTAAAGTGCCAATTCTCTTTATAAGCTGAGGTCAGGTTCCATTTGATTCTTTAATGAATAACAAGGATAGGCTTTTTTCCTTTTGAAAAAAGCTGAGGTTAGATTCCTGTTTTAGTATTTTTTTAAATATATGTATAAACTTTTTTTCACTTTTGTTTTTTTAAGTGCCAATCCGGTTTATAAGCTGAGGTTATGTTCCTTTTTTTTATGTGTGTAAACTTTTTCTAGCTTTTGAATCTTTAGTAGCTTTTTTTCTTTCCTTTAGAACCCTGAGGTTATGGACCGGTTTTAGTGGCTTTTTTCTTTCTTTTAATTATAGTTTTATTTTATTAGCTTTTTTCTTTCTTTTATATTATAGTTCTATATTATTAGTAGTTTTCTTCTTTATTTTAAATATAGTTTTTAATTATAGTTTTATTTTATTAGCTTTTTTCTTTCTTTTATATTATAGTTCTATATTATTAGTAGTTTTCTTCTTTATTTTAAATATAGTTTTATATTATTAGTTGTGTAGTATTTTTTTCTTTATTTTAAATATAGTTTTATATTATTAGTTGTGTAAGACTTTAAGGTAGTTTGCTGTTTTTTTTGAACTTTTTGTTTTCACATACATGTTTATAATCTTTATTGGTCTTTTGGTCTTTTTTTGGGACTTTTTGGTAATTTATTTTTATTTTATTATTTAATTTTTTATTATTATATTATTAGTTTATATTTTTCTATTTATAAATTAATTTTTTATGATTTTTTTTATAGCTGTTTGATGGATTTTGTATTAAAAGAAATTTTGAAACAATTTTATTTCGATTTTTTTCTATATTATTTTAATATGTTTTATATAAAAAACAATACACCCCATTTTAAAAAAAAATTCTATTCTTCTTATAGAAGTGGGTCTTTCCCCCATCGAGAGCCTAGCTATGACTAGACTCTTGTTATACAAGAATAAAATCAATAACACATTGACCATAGACTCCCTAAGATAGCTTTAAACTCCAGCCAAAACCACTTAAGGCTCAAGCATGGGTGGTATAAAGATACCAGGTCTTGGTTAAATCACTGGGAGATCGATGAAAATGTTGCTTTGCAGAATATTAATAACATTAAAAATATTATTTCTTCTAAGTTTAAAGAAAAATTGTGGTGTGAGAAAGATCTCGAGGCTAAAAGAAAATTAAGATATTATAAGGAGGTCATCAACCCTACCCTAGAAGATCAAAAGTATCTCTCTGTTTTGATCAGTACTAAGAAAAAAATTAACATAGCTAAGATAAGAACGAACTCGCATGAGCTCCATAGTGAAACTGGTCATTGGACAGTCCCTAAAACACCATGGGTAGAAAGGATCTGCCACCTTTGTGAGAGTAAGAACATTGAAGATGAAAATCACTTCCTATTAGAGTGCCCTGAGTACACCCACATTAGATCCCAGTTTCATAATCTTTGTTGCAATACCGACTTTCCTAGACTTTTAGCCTGTCAAAATTATAGTAAGCTCGAGACGCTTCTTTCCAAGCTCTTTGAGCATAGAAATATAACTTTAAAGCAAACTAATTAATTCTCTTCTTTAGGTCCGATAGACCAAAGTTTGGTCTCAGGGGACGTGAACCATCATCATCATCACACATTATTTTAATAAAAAAAAGTTTAATAATTTCTAATTTTTTTTCATAAGTTTTAGAAATATTTTTACTAATAAAATTTTCAAAAATTTTAATTGATGAAAATTAGAAAATAGTTAAATTCCAAGGATAAATATTTGTAAATCATTTTATGTCTTCAATTTTAAAAAAATATTTTTATAACTTAGCATGTTTTTAAAATAAATAATTATAATTTCATTTTATTAAATAAATCAAAATGATTATTTTTTTTAATTGAAATTGGAGTATTGGACTCATCATTTTTGTAAATTTGTTTATAGTATTTTTATTTTATCAATTTTATGGATATTTTGATTTTTATTTGAAAATTTTTTATATTTTAATTTGTAATTACATAAATTATACATTTATGATTTGTTGTAATTCTAAGCATGATCATTGTTTGATTTGTGCTAATGAAATAGGAATCGATGGATGGAAATAAAAAACAGAGTTGTGATGTAGAGGTATTTGCTCTTTAGATTCGCGAGGTTAGACTTTGTGAATATAACAGTTTTTGCAATATTTATATTTTGCTTAATTTTATGATTATCTTTTTTTTTTAAATAAATATATAATGCTGATGATTACTTTTTAACTTGTGACAACAGCATTCAATTCAAATCTGTTACAAATATGAAATGAAGAAGTTGCAACACTTTACATGGTGTTATTCATCTCTATTGGAGCTTCTTACTTTGCTCTTTTCATGAATAATGTGAAGACTATGTTCATGTTCATGTAAATTCTATTATTCTTATCATGAAAAAATTAGAAAAACTATATATTAATCAGTATTATTAATTTGTTGGGGAAAGGGCTATCTTTGGTCTTTTTTGCCCTTTCCTGATAGCTATGACTAAAGCAATTTTTGAGGAATGTATATGGTTGTGTTTGCTTTTTGTTTTTATTTTTTTAATAATGTGTGAGGAAAAGATATAATAAAAATTTCTATAATATAAAGTGGTATTGTAATTAAAAGTCAACTGATACGTGAGAAAATATTCTTGAGGATTCAGAACATGTGAGGAACACTCAAGAAACTGATATGTTGCAGCCATGAACAGGAAACCATGAGTGGTAAGAACAACCCAAAGTGCTAGGAGCAAGTGTCTAGGTGGATGCGGAAAATCTTCCTCTTTACTAGTTCTGTGAGGAGATGAGCATGTGATCAATGGTAGAGAAGCACTGGGACTGTTGAGAGCAAATGCTTAAGCTCCATAGTCTGATATAGCTTATGAAATAGCTAATGAATCACATAATAAAATATCAGCAACCTCATATGAGTAAACTAACACAAAAAATTCATCAGGAGTTTTGAAGAGAAAGTGCGGTACTTGATTTTTCACACAGGAATTCATGAGAGCAGCTAGAAGCATGAGTGAAAGCTCTTGAATTTTAAAATATGAACCAAATAATATCATATTAGAGAGTAAATAAGATCTAAATAGATTCAAAACAAATCCAAAACTATGAAATGGAATCAAATCCCCAGCAGCAGTTTTGTAGGAGACTTGCGGTACTTGTTTTTTCACACCATTGATGAGAACAACTACAAGCAATACTGAAATATTATGAATTTGATATATTAAACCAAGAAATATCAGATCGGATCTAAATAAGATCATATCATATCCAATAAGGTTAATATCATATTCAAATAAATGGTTAACTAAGACGGTGGATGCACAACTTTCTTTTTCTTCAAAATTCTGAATTTTGGTGCATGCAATCCTGCAGGAATTTGCTGGAAAATCTAGATCATGGGGAGAAAATGGATCACTCTGGTAATCTGGTATTTCTTCCAAAATATCTGAGGTATCACATATTTGCACACCAATAGGAACATTAGAGGGAGGCAGATCAAATTTCTCTTCACTTTCTGAAGCAATTACCGGTAAATTTTGCTCAGAATTCAAAGGAAAATCACCGGTGAATGTTTGCATGGAAGTACAATAGTGTTTTACTTCAAGATCAGAGATTTGAATGTCTTATTCTATTTCAGCACAAGGAGGAGATGATATATCAGAGATCTCATGAACTTCCGGAGCATCAGTAGAAGGAGTCATTGCCTGGAGACTGTCTTCAATTCAAATTGGTTGTGTAGAAGCTTCTGCTTCTTCTTCATCTTGAACAACTTGAATCATTAGAGAGAGTGGAGGATGAGGTTTTTGGATCAAGGATTCTTATGGTGATGGATGTGCTCTCCAAAGTGCTATTATGATCCTCATTTATCATTCCAAAGGTTCTTTCCAATCTTGTCCAGAGTTCTTATGGATCTTTACTAGATTTGCTGAGGTAGCGTAAACTAGGAAAAAGAGTCAGTTTCATTATTTCAAAAGCTGCATCCTTTGCATTTAGTGTAATATCCCTTCCATATGCCTTGGAATATTTTGTAATTTTTCTTATTATTGTACTCGTCTTGGTGAGGAGCTCAAGGCCAAGGCCCCACCAAGACAGCGCCTTGCGGCTTATAAAAAAATTAACCACCTAAGTGAAAGAAATACATAGGAGACGTAATACAATAATATGGCGCATAATTCCTATCCTGACAGGTGCATCATAAGCAAGTAAACATCCATCAGTTTTTCAAAAAAAAACCTACAATAAGGCGGCATCTCCGCCTGAATCGAGGGAGTACCAGTGTTGCCACCTTCTATCAAATCTTGTGGGATAAGATGCTCTTTTTATAGAGTGCATGAACTTAAAGCTTGCTTTGAACCTTTTCCTGAAATACAAATTGGGGTGAGGCGTTATTTCCTCCCTCTGCTGGTCTTAACTTTTGATAAGCTGAGATTAAGGAGGTGTTACTTTTGATTAAAGAAAATTGATTTGGGAGCGAAAGATTCCCTAACTCATTCATGCCCAAGGTGGAAACCATTAATTAATTTACGGCCCAGTAGCTTGAGGCGTTAATTTCTCCCATGATGGTTTGACCAGGGAGAAACGTTGATTATGCCGGGGGGAAGAGTGCAAACCTTAAAAGGAGGATCAGTCTCTCCTTTCCAGGGGGGGGGATATTTTCCATCGACTTGGATGGGGGCTGAGAAAAGATTTAAAACCTCTTCTTTTGAATGCATGAAATCGCTGCGTAAAAGGGAAGGCACGCATTATGGTCTGGCAGCCTGCAATATGTGTGAAACAGTTTGTTTTCTTGCTTGTCTGCATGGGGGTGCTGGCATTTTGATCAAGGATGGATCTTGAAATCTGGGGCATTCTCTGTGTGGATTTTAGTTATAGGTCCACAATCAGGTAAGCATTTTTCCTTCCTGCATTATGAGCTTTTACAATTGCGACTTGTGCCAATGTTTAATTTCACTGATGACTCATGACTGCGGCGAGTTCTCATTTTTGTTTAAAAGAGGTATTTACATCTAAGGCCAAACCCATCCCACTCCCGATGGGAGAAATTCCATGCTCAGCAACGAGCTTGTGTTTCATTTCTCACCTTTTTTTTCTTTTCTCCTCATATGGATTGGTGAGGTAGAGATTTTTCTTCTCTTTCACGGACTCCTTCCTCATTGAGGGACTCACAGATATGTGGGACGGTTTTATTTTTGTTCTTGTGGGAATGGTAGAATTACTCCACTGAGTGAATGCCTTTCCATCGTTTGGAGCCTAATAGTTGGAAAGGCTCATTCTAAGTTTCCTCTTTTAAATTTTGTAGAGTATTTTATCTACTGAAGCCAAGTTTTTGCTTCTTTTGTTGCTGGGGTTATTAAAAGGGGTGGGAGACCTCATTCCAAAGGTTTGACCGAGTAGTAACAGTTTCGGTTGCTTTCTAGTAGGGCTCGGTTTTCTTTTTCTGTTGAGTTGACCCAAGGGTTATTAAAGATGGAACCTACGATTGGTTTGCAGTATGAAGACTGCTAAGAGATTATCCTTTTTTTTATAGATCATGTTAGTTTCACACAATGGCTCTACAATAAGGGAATACCAGTTTTAGCCTTTAAATATTTCTTATTGTTGACATCACCTTTTGTCGAGTCTAGACATGGTGATTAGCTATCACAGGTTCGGATCTGTGTTAGCGTGTTTTTTAAATTATCATGTTCAAGCCTCAGATAGATCCATTGTTATGTGATGATTTTAGGCTTAGATCCAGCGCAAGGTTGGACCTTTAGCTCATGGATATGAGCAAGTTCATTAAAACCTCTTCTGCGTGCAAACAAGCGTTAAGATCTATTGTTTTTTAAGATTTTGGTGAGTATGAATTATTTTTGTTTACATGCTAATATTATGAAGAATTCGATGAGTCATAAATAGTTGCTGCATAGCAGTTCCGTATAATCCCAGATATGCATATAAGTTTCATTTGAGAGTTAGTGTATTACTGTGGGTAGTATTCACTATAAGAGATGTTTGTTGAAAGGCTGCAGTGTTGGAACTGCATATTTGTAACCTTGTTTGAATTCTTAAATAAAAAAATAAAAATCCGGACGGTTTGGTCTGGACTATCTTTGGTGGACGTAACCCCAAGGTTGGGGTGAACCACGTGAATTTGGTTGTCTCATATGTATTACTATGTTGTGTTGGTTTATTTTCTTTTGTTCACATGATGATGATGTTATGATTTCAGTGTAAATTCTTTAATTGGTGAAAAGATTTCCAAAGTTGTTATTTTGCAGACTTCTTGAATGGTTTTGTTGTTTTAAGGTATCAGGGGGATTTTACATATGGTATCAGAGATCAAGTTACAACACTTGATCCTATATGGGCGGAATGGAAATCAGAAGAAGACTATTGAGCATTCATGAATACGTGCTATTGTGGTTACTCTTATAATTGCTTATCTATTGGAGTTTGTAAGGATGTCTTGTTCTCTTCTATGTTCCTCTTTATTTCAGGTTTTGCATTGCGATTGGGGAATTCAATTGGGTTCTGGTACTTTGGGTGACTTAAATTCAAGCCCAGTAAGCAAGCAAAAATAGAGGGGTATTTCCTTACCTGGACTGGTTTTTAATGTTTTGCTATATTATTCTTATCGACATCTATAAATACGCATAGGCTTACTGGATACACAAAGTTGTGATGGAAAACCATCATGGGTGGTGGAAGACCCATTAATTGCAGTTGTGCTATTTTTTCCTCCGTTTTACTAATTTTGTTTTACTACAGTAATATGATTACAATTCTGTGTTCAAGCGTTGAACTTTTACCACAGTCGATAGTTATTGTTTTTAAAAATTTCTCAGTTGGACCAGACTTTTAGCCTTTTCCTTCTCGTTTGGTGTTGGCGTTGAGTTTGAGAAATTTCTCAAAGGACTAACTGATTGATTAAGATCTACAAAAATATTTTTGTGATAGCCCATACATGTCTTGGCTTCTAGTGGTATAAACTGCTCAACTGTTGAACTATTGCTTCACCGTGCCTTGTTTTGGTTATCTGCAAAACCTTCGAGTGGAATAATATGATAATAAACTACGAACTCATGGATTATAGATAAAGGGATCAATTAAAAATCTAGATCATGAATTCAGTTTCTGATAACACACACATCTGACCCGTGGATTTCGTAGATGGAGAGAGATAAATTGCTTATTCTACTTACCGTCACTTGTTTGTTGCATAGACATCGTAAAGGTTTAGGCCGTTCGATTATAACATTCATACATATGGTTTCTACTAAGCCTTGTTTTCAATATGATGTTAATTTATCATGAATTTTGCTAATCTGGAATTTGTCTGCAAATATGAAAAGTATACATGTCATCGAAAAAGTGTTTATTACTAGATATTTTGATTCTTCTTTCATAATGCCAACTAATGTCCACCTCACACAAGGGAAATTCTCCGTGTAACTTAGAAGTGATTGCTAATTGGATTCATCGTGCGATAGAAATAGCATTCGATGCATTGAGAATCTTTGCTACTCGAAAACATGAATAGGTCTATGGTTTCTGCTACCCTTTTACCAAGAGAAAAGCATATTTTGGTATATATTAAAGTATGTCAATATTTAATCCATTACACCCTCATTTCAAAGGGAATAAAGGCAAGGATTATTATGGTATATTATAATCGCAAACCGAATTTAGCTAAGAATAAAAGTAAAACTTTATCCTCCATATATTAAAATAGAACGAAAGCCAAAAGATTCGTTGGTTGGGCGCACGCCTAAAAATAATTAATTCACAACGAAAAGTGGCAATCTGCCTCCTTTAAACTATGCCAGATTTGGTGGAGTCTTGATGACTACCAGGAATCTGGGTTGTTATTTTGGGACTCGGGTTCACCTACTACTGAAGAGAGGGGGCATGGCATGTTTAGCATGCAGGTGTTGCATGTATCTTCTCTGGTCTGTGTTCCTATTTAAAAGGGCTTCCATTGATATATAAGGGGGGGCAGTCATTATGCAGGGGTTTTTGTCCTATAGGGTGAAATGCACTTGGCCTGCATTGGTTACGGCATTCAATGAGGAGAGCCGAGAGGCACCCCTTTGAGTATGCGTTGAGATGAATCTTGGAGATATGCGTTTTTAGGTGAATTCTAGACCTGCTTTTGATGTGAACTCTGGATCTGGATGGGTGTATTGTATACCGGAGTTAATCTAATTGCACGTCGCTTTGTTTAAAATATTTATGCCCCGTATTATTTATTATGTTTCCTACATAGTTGATGCATTCTAATCTGCATTGTTTAGAGGTGTTTTACTACATTGGTTAATGTGTTCTTGATCTTCACTGTGTACTAAGTTTGGAGCATTTATGCCTGCGTTTTTTTTTTTTTTTACACCTGTGTTGGGTAAATATCTGGAATAAGAAGGGTTTCCTACGTTGGATCCACTATACCTGCACTGTTTTATAGCGTTTTGGTTTGTGCATTAGATAACCCATAGGTTTCAGTGTATCTTATGGCGCCACATGGAAGGCATTTGATAAGGTTGTTGCTAATATTTTCTTTTTCCTAAGATTATAACCAGACACATTTGAAATATGATATGGATTGGTAATATGGCTACCATGACTAGGTTCTGATGCAAATGTACATATATACATAGGGTTTGACACATGATAATCTTAGAATTTAATCAATGTCTGCTATGCTCTACTTTTCTACCTTTTAATACGTTGGATCTGGTGTACTTTGTACATCTGAGTTCAGATCTATATGCCACTAATTTTCATATTTGCACTATACCTATGTTATGCCTCCAATTTCCCATGAGCATCTAAATATAGTTTGCCAGCGATTTCAAAATCTAGGAGGTTATGCGTATGTATGTTTTCCCTAATTCATATCTGAAATTGATCAGGATTTTAATTGTGATTTTATATTCAGAATGTGTGTGTGTTGTGTCTACACACCTGTATTTTTAAGTATTATGAAAATGATTGTTTAAAAGAAGAGTTGTCGCTTCAAGAAGAGGCGTTTAGGATCTCGAATAAATAAATCCTTTCATTCTCTCACATTAAAGAGCTGTAGTATGGGTTATATCTGTGTTGCATGGTCTCCAGGAATGAGTTCGATGAGTTAATTGAGCTTGCGATATGAAAACAATATGCCAGTGTTTTTTTTATCAAAACGACCTCTGTGTAGACTATGATCTTGGAGACCTTAGTTGCATTCTCTTTTAGGAAATATGGATCTCTGCGTAGATCTTGAGTTGGTAAATAGTATGCCCGCATTTTGGTTTGATAAACAGGTCTGTACAGAAGGTGATTTGTGAAATAACGACTTTTTCTTCGTTGATATATAAATAGTTCTGGATTTTATACAGAGGATAACCTCTACATTGTGGGTTATAGATTGGAGCACGACTACTACATTAAATCTTATGGGTTTGGATAAGAATTTATTTGTTTACATAGGAAGATGATATAAGGCATTGGGTAGCTCCTAAATACAGAAAATAAGTTTCTTTTTAGGGTTCACATCTACTCATCTGCTATGATGAGAGATTTTCACTGGTTTTGATGCCCCTCGTTTTATTCTTCTTCATATGCATTTGTCAAAGCCGAAGTGAGCTTAAGTTTGTTTTTAGAGGAAAATGACCACTCCTCTTTTGAGTTCGGGGTAATTTATTATTGTTCATGTCCAGTATTAAATTGTACTCTATAATTTGAGAGATACCAGCAACTCTGTACTTTCCATGGGATGTCAAACTTGATTGAATTCAATTACTGGGCTCATTTTTTTTCTTTGGGTGAATAATTGTAGGAAATGTCTAATACTATTTCCAGACACCAGCTTCATCGAGACAGCTCTACTAATCGAGTTTTCTTACAAGTGGTGATATCCACTTTATCTCAGGTATTGTTTTGGGTAGTTTGAGTAATTATCAGCAGTTCATTGAGGATGCCCATCCCTGTGATTGATTTATGTTGATTATGAATATTATAGAAGGGACATTTTAACTAAAAGTAGTTGTTGAATTGGTCTTTTCGATTGGGATTTCCTGACCTAATTGTGGTGAGGCTTATTGCAGGCAATTTAATTTGCTTGGAATTGTTAACAGGTTTGGATGTTGGTCTTATGGCATTCACAAGCCCTTTAAAAGCTTAGTTTTAAAAGCTTAGTTGTAGTGTATATAAAATTGCAACAGTGAGTGAATTTTTTCTGTTGTAATAAATTGTTACATTGTCAAAATTCTCAGGTTTTGTGTGTTTTCTTGCAAAATGGTGTTGGTATAAGAAATTGAAAAGATTTTGTGGCTTCTTGTAAATGCCTTCTTGTCAATTTTGGTGATAAAAGGATCTTATCGGAGGAATGAAAAATGAAGCAAGGCATGAATTATGATTTTGATGTTTTGAATTAATAAAATGATAAACTAACACCCATAGAGTGCTTGCGGGCATAGGAATTTATGGCCATGAAAAAGGATAAAGCTCCACGACTATGATGAGTTAAATCTCATGTGTATAAAGTTATCACGAGAAGAGGGAGTGGTGATGGAGGTAGTGGTTAAAATCTACCTTGTTTTCCCCTGGGCCCGCGAGGGACCACTATTCATTCTGGGGACGCCTAGATGTAAGACATGTGGTTAAGACTCGTTCTGCACACATTAGAGGACTGTCACATGAGTTGGGGGACTCTGTGAATAGAATAACCTCTAGGCGCTGTGGAGGTGTACGAGAACGGAGTGCCTCAGCTTGGTGAAGCACCCTAAAGGAGATACTGCTAAGAGGGGTACATGGTATCGTCTTTGTGTTGGGTGGCTTGAATTGGCACTTGGTGTGCTGGGATGAAGGAACATCTAGAGAAAATAATAATGACAAAGCACCCTGAATAGCACAGAGGAGATACACGAAGGGTTGGTATCGTCCTTGTGTTGGGTGGCTTGAATTGGTACTTGGAGTACTGTTGGCACTTGATGTGCTGGGATGGAGGACATCCAAAGAAAGGAACAATGCGGAAAAAGGTATGTGCATTGCAGGTAAACTTGTACCGATGAGGTAATATGTTGATTAATTGACAGATCGAACTGACAGGTAATCTGTTGATTATGTGGATTTCTAGCATTGACATTTTTGATATAATGGGATTACAATGCTTGTAGTCATGTTTTTATTGATGTATCAATTGCATTATGGAAAATAAGTGGGTAATATGGCACAAATGAACCCTAAAAAATTGTAGATTGCAAATGAATCTATGATTTTTGTTTAAGTTGAATCGTGATTCGGACATGAATTACTTAAAGGACTAAGTTGTAGTTATGATGCTGCAAAATACTTGCTAATTACGTTTCATGATGAATTGACTCTTACCTATGTGAAATTTGGGTAGACCCAATTTTCCAGGTCCTACTAACCCACAAAGATCAGAAAAGAAAACCGAAAGAGAGATCCGAACAGGGTGAAGGAAGAAGAGATGACTCCAGAGAAGGATGAAAGTTTTGTCAAAGAAACGAGAAACACCGAGGACGGTGTTCTTTGTTTTAGGGGGGAAGGATGTAATATCCCTCCCATATGCCTTGGAATATTTTGTAATTTTGCTTATTATTGTACTCATCTTGGTGAGGAGCTCAAGGCCAAGGCCCCACCAAGACAGCGCCTTGTGGCTTATAAAAAAATTAACCACCTAAGTGAAAGAAATACATAGGAGACATAATACAATAATCTGGCACATAATTCCTATCCCGACGGGTGCATCATAAGCAAGTAAGCATCCATCATTTTTTCAAAAAAAAACCTACAATAAGGCGGCATCTCCGCCTGAATCGAGGGAGTACCAGTGTTTCCACCTTCTATCAAATCTTGTGGGATAAGCTGCTCTTTTTATAGAGTGCATGAACTTAAAGCTTGCTTTGAACCTTTTCCTGAAATACAAATTGGGGTGAGGCGTTATTTCCTCCCTCTGCTGGTCTTAACTTTTGATAAGCTGAGATTAAGGAGGCGTTACTTTTGATTAAAGAACATTGATTTGGGAATGAAAGATTCCCTGATTCATTCACGCCCAAGGTGGAAACCATTAATTAATTTACGGCCCAGTAGCTTGAGGCGTTAATTTCTCCCATGATGGTTTGACCAGGGAGAAACGTTGATTATGCCGGGGGGAAGAGTGCAAACCTTAAAAGGAGGATCAGTCTCTCCTTTCCAGGGGGGGGGATATTTTCCATCGACTTGGATGGGGGCTGAGAAAAGATTTAAAACCTCTTCTTTTGAATGCATGAAATCGCTGCGTAAAAGGGAAGGCACGCATTATGGTCTGGCACCCTACAATAGGTGTGAACCAGTTTGTTTTCTTGCTTGTCTGCATGGGGGTGCTGGCGTTTTGATCAAGGATGGATCTTGAAATCTCGGGCATTCTCTGTGTGGATTTTAGTTACAGGTCCACAATCAGGTAAGCATTTTTCCTTCCTGCATTATGAGCTTTTACAATTGTGACTTGTGCCAATGTTTAATTTGACTGATGACTCATGACTGCGGCGAGTTCTCATTTCTATTTAAAAGAGATATTTACATCCGAGGCCAAACCCATCCCACTCCCGATGGGAGAAATTCCACGCTCAGCAATGAGCTTGTGTTTCGTTTCTCACCTTTTTTTTCCTTTCTCCTCATATGGATTGGTGAGGCAAAGATTTTTCTTCTCTTTCATGGACTCCTTCCTCATTGAGGGACTCGCAGATATGTGGGATGGTTTTATTTTTGTTCTTGTGGGAATGGTAGGGTTACTCCACTGAGTGAACGCCTTTCCATCGTTTGGAGCTTAATAGTTGAAAGGCTCATTCTAAGTTTCCTGTTTTAAATTTTGTAGATAATTTTATCTACTGAAGCCAAGTTTTTGCTTCTTTTGTTTCTGGGGTTATTAAAAGGGGTGGGAGACCTCATTCTGGAGGTTTGACCGAGTAGTAATAGTTTTGGTTGCTTTCTAGTAGGGCTCGGTTTTCTTTTTCTGTTGAGTTGACCGAAGGGTTATTAAAGATGGAACCTACGATTGGTTTGCAGTATGAAAACTGCTAAGAGATTATCCTTTTTTTTATAGATCATGTTAGTTTCACACAATGGCTCTACAATAAGGGAATACCAGTTTTAGCCTTTAAATATTTCTTATTCTTGACATCACCTTTTGCCGGGTCTAGACATGGTGATTAGCTATCACAGGTTCGGATCTGTGTTAGCGTGTTTTTTAAATTATCATGTTCAAGCCTCAGATAGATCCATTGTTATGTGATGATTTTAGGCTTAGATCCAGCACAGGGTTGGACCTTTAGCTCATGGATATGAGCAAGTTCATTAAAACCTCTTCTGCGTGCAAACACGCGTTAAGATCTATTGTTTTCTAAGATTTTGGTGAGTATGAATTATTTTTGTTTACATGCTGAGATTATGAAGAATTCGATGAGTCATAAATAGTTGCTGCATAGCAGTTCCGTATAATCCAAGATATGCATATAAGTTTCATTTGAGAGTTAGTGTATTACTGTGGGTAGTATTCATGATAAGAGATGTTTGTTGAAAGGCTGTAGTGTTGGAACTACATATTTTTAACCTTGTTTGAATTCTTAAATAAAAAAATAAAAATCCCGACGGTTTGGTCTGGACTATCTTTGGTGGACGTAACCCCAAGGTTGGGGTGAACCACGTGAATTTGGTTGTCTCATATGTATTACTATGTTGTCCTGGTTTATTTTCTTTTGTTCACATGATGATGATGTTATGATTTCAGTGTAAATGCTTTAATTGGTGAAAAGATTTCCAAAGTTGTTATTTTGCAGACTTCTTGGATGGTTTTGTTGTTTTAAGGTATCAGGGGGATTTTACATTTAGCCAGTCATTTTCACTCTCATAAGGCTTTCTACTGAATCCATCAGACAACCAAAAGAGATCTAGTCTATTCAGAAATACAATCATGTTCACCTTCCATTCATAATAGTCTGAGGAGGAGAAGTGCCTTGTCTGCCCAGGCTCTGATACCATATTAAATTGAGCACATAGATCTGTGGACAAACACACAAATCACATGATAAATCACACAATTTACTTAGTTATTCAAGAATGAAACAATGCAAAAACGGCTTGCAATTGTGAATGCTTTTCATTAATCAAAGACTAATTAGATAGATAATTACAATAAAGTACAATGGCTTTAATAACCACAAGCAATTTGAATCCACATGAGAAAATTTGAATTGATTAGACTCTACTTGACTATAGGTAACTAAGACCTTGTCTAAATCACTATTGGAGGACTCAATAGTTAACTGACCTTGTCTAAACCATAACTGGAGTTCATCGGAGTTCTAAAACACAACTCAAGTGTTACATTTAGTGTTGACTAAGGCTAACTGACTGTGACAGGTGAGAAATGCGCCCCTGCTAAGTTCAGTCTAGTAAACCTAGTGCTAACTGAATGTAGAGGACTAGAACTAAAGGTAATTGAGTCCTAACTTAGCTTAACCGGTCATCAACTGAACTGAACTGACCTTGGTTGGTTTCGACACTCCCAGTGGCTCCTAAATTGTAGGGATTGGTCTAGGAGGCTCCTAAACTGATGTAATCAAGTGCAATCAATGGCAGTGAGCCTCAATTATTGTTCCCCACACTTTAGTAACTGAAACATGTGCCCCAATTAGGCAAAGTGGACCCAATGGTGTTAATGACTATAAATAGACTGGATGGACTCCCAATTTGGACCTCAGTCCCGATTTAGACATATGACCAAATTGGACAAGGGAGGATTAATAATCCTAACCTCTTGTTTCGCTATGGAGTTTGTGAAAGTTCGTTCTAATCTTGGCTATATTAATTTTCCACCGTGAGCATCTTAATACTGAGAGATACCTCTATACTTCCAAGTTAGGATTAATGACCTCCTATTAGCATTTTAATTTTCTCTTAACCACTAAGTTTTCCTCATGGCATAATTTCACTTTAAACTTAGAGGTAATAATATTTTTGACATTATATATGTTCTACAAAATGTCATTTTCATCAATGCCACAATTGTTTAACCAAGCCATGGTATCTTTACACCAACACCACTTGAGGCCTAGTTGGTTTTCACTCAGTCTAAAGCAACTTTAGGAAGTCTCTGGTTTCCCATGTTATTTATCTTCTGCTTGAACATCAGATACCTAGTCACAACGATGCTATCGATGGGGGGAAGATCCACTTTTACATAGATAGAAGAATAAGATGTATTGCTTTTAGTTTGAGGTTATACCTTAACACTAACAATGCCATTAATTAAAAAATAAAACAAGATATTTTGGTCTTCTACCCTTAAAAAATTAAACTATTTTGTACATTAATTTAACAATTTTATTATACATTTTTTGGTTCGTTTAAAATAACTTTAACTTGTACTTAAAAAAATGATTTTTAATTATAAATTAATAAAATAAATTAAAAAAACATTATTTATTTATTTTTGTTAGTAATAATTATACATTTTAAACCAAATCAAATAAAAACATGGGTTAATTAATCATTAAAGAACCAAAGTTTAATGTAAAAGAGGTATGCTTTAAATTACAAATCCAAAGACTCTAGCATATTCCTTTAAAGAAAAAAATCCAATACATATCAATAATAAATAAACTCAATTTAAAAAGAACTAGCACATTAAGAAAACACCTAAAAAAGACCATAAGAAATATATTTATTCCATTCCTCTCTTATTTTTTAGTACCCCATGAAATATTGGATCCACCTATTCCAATAGCTAATGTGTTCTCTATTCTTTCGTGAATGGAGACTGCAAAAGCTCCACGGTTGTGTTCCTTTGTATGTCCTAGAATTCTCATTTCTAATCTTTTTGCTGTTGTGTACCCCAAAATAGATATGGGTGATGTAAATAACTAGATCCACCATGAGATATTTTATATCAATTGATTTAATAAGAAATAAAAAGGTTTGTTTTATAATTTTTGAATGCAACCTAAAATATATGCATTTATGATTTTTAGAAGAAAAAAACATGTTTTTTTTGCTTTTTTGGTTTCGCAATAATATATTAACAATTTTTTTAATTAGTGGGATTTTGTTTTCGTTGTTAGACTGAGTGAACCATATGTTTTTTTGTTTCCAAAACATTTAGTAATCATTTTTCAACTATGCATAATAATTTTAAATAAATAAATAAAAAAGTTCAATATCTAATAGAGATGGATGATTAGGCACTTCGGAAGAAACTTTTTTCTTTTCAATTTATTTAATCATTAATCTTATACTGTGAGATTAATGAATTTGGAAAAAAATCTCATATAAATTAATTAAAAAATAAACAAAACTTCAGTGACACTCTAAACATTTTGAAATAATATTTGTATTTAAAAATAATAAAGAAAACAAAAACCGTAATCCATACTTACAATAAAGATTAGTAAATCAAATTCAAAATAGTTTTGAGCTCATTCTTTGATTAACATATATATGAAATAGAAAAAAACATAAAATAATTTTATATTGACATTTATATGCATTACAATTAAAGTAACAATGTATCATCAACTAAAAATACAACAATATTAAAATAAATTAAAAGCAAAATGATCAATAAAAAAAATTGAAAAAAGTATAGTAAATACACAAATGAGTATATAATCATATATTTAGTGAACGTTTCTTTCTTTTGGCTTGCTGCCAAAAAGCCAAAAGATTTCCTTGGTTTTTGCTGGATCTGTTTGGGTGCGTTTTGATCTTTTTGTTTCCACGTTTATGAGCTTTTTTATCTTTTTGTTTTCATGGTTTTAGGCGTTTTAAATACCATTCGCAAGAGAAGCCGCATAGAGAGCATTTCTGCGGTTTAGGGTCGTTATTCTCAAAAAAAAATCTTGAGCGCCCAGCGTTCATAGAGTTTGTGACGGTCGTTTCAATTGGGGAGAGCCCAGCGTTCATAATGTTTGTTAGCGGTTTCACTTGAAGAGAGCCTTCACCGTTATGTTCTCACTGAATTCCAACGCTAGGACCTTTTCCAAGGGCCACTGATTTCCAACGCTAGGACCTTCTCCAAGGGCCAAGAAGCCTGTTGTTGCAGCGATGCTTCAAATTCAAACCTTGGTTAGAAATCTGCAATCACAGGTCTCGAGAGGCTTAGCAAAGAAGCTTTTGGTACCACTTCTCGAAAGGATTAGGTACTCTTCAAGTGGGATACACACTTGCAAGAATCCAGCAAAGCTGCGCAGCTGTAGAAATCACCATAGAATTTTTTGTGTTGGGTGTTGAGAAGATTCACAACGGGATGAATGAGGAGAATATTTCCATATTTCCATGGGCTGGAGTGGATTCCTGGAATCTGCCTGGGCGTTTTCTCTATTGAGCATTAAGTATGAATCGGATCACTTTTTTCTTTTCGCTTACTTTTTTTATAATCTATATAGAATTCCGAAGACCTGTGAAATCAGGTGGAGGCAAAGTAAAACAAGGAGGAGTTTGCCAATATAGATCTCTAATCTTCGTCTGATTACCACTACCCATTTCCCCAAAGGGACTTCTGCTAAATCAATCTCTGGAGTCAAGGTTGTCAGTGTCGATTTGATCAGTCCCCAATTCGGCCATCTAACTGCCATCGGCCATCTATGGATTCAGGGTTGTGAGTGTCGATTAAAAATTATTCTTCCCACGACGACCTCTCATTGCACCCTGTTGGAAACGTGGCTGTCTTGATTGTTGGCCAGATAATGATTTCTCATGGAGCCTCTGGATGTCCTCCCAGATCCACATTCTGTTAAACAAACCAGAGCATTCAATGCCTTCAAAACGATTACCGCTTCACATCCAGTTAAAGAAACCAGAGCATTCTCCTTCAATAGGATTATCGAAGACGAGAGAATTGGGCATTGAATCAAAATATCGCAGATGAAAATAATTAGGTGTTGAATCAACTCATGCGTCTTCTTTATAATTTCCTGGTACGTAGCGTGATTTATTGTTCTCTTCTTTTTTTGGTTAGCTTACTGTCATGTAGCATGATTTCTTCTTCTTTTGTTTGATTGGTTATTCTCTGCCTGGTTATCCTTTCAGCGGAAATACAATAGCCGCGATTGGAAAGATTGATACAACCCAATGGGTCGATTGAAAAGCTGCCACGGCCTTTCTCGGCCTGGTTATGGTTTCAGCCTCTATACAATAGGCCCGACCGAAAATATGGAGAGGCCACTGGGTTGACTGAAAAGCTGCCATCGCTAAGGGCCTTGAAGTGGTTTCTATGGCATGAATTATTAATAAAGATTCATGTGAATGAACATGAATATGAGAGTACTTCTTACGAGTTTTGATGGACAAGAACGTTTGCAAGTCTCCTCTATTGTTGAGGAATGTGTATGAGATTTTTGGAGTGTTTGTGAGAGTGTATGAGTGTTTGGAGTGTAAATGTTATTGATGTAAAGTTTATGTCTTTTTCAGTGTACTTATAGGTTTTTAAAGGTTTTAAGCCGCACAATCAATATGAAATAAATTCTTTCATTTTGAGAAAACAATGAGCTTAAATTAAATTCTCATTTCACTTCTCATTTTTTAAAGGTTAAGAGCACCATATATATTAAATTAATTCCTCCATGTTGTGAAAAAAATATTTATTTTATGTGTTTTTCATTTTTGCATCTCATATAAAATGTGGCAACATTCTAAGTGTAACATTCTTTAAGACTAGTTTTCTACATACCACCCAAAAAAGTCACAAACAATGTTGCACCTTAGAATATGTTATGTTGTTTTTGGATAGCAGGATAGCAGACACCATTGAACTTTCCTAAGTTTTATTCTTTCAAACTCAGATGTTAGGTGTACTACACCATTCTCGGTCTTTTTGGCTCTGGTATCTTCTCCACCTGAGCATCTCCGTCAAAATCCAGGGTACTGAAGTTAGGCCTCAAGCATGAGCTCTCTCATACTTCATCCCATCTCGCATTGCACATTTTTTACTTTCTGCATTGTATTTATTTTAAAAGGGGATCGTTTGTCACTCTCGCATAGCACGAACAAGATTGTAACCGAAATTCTTGTTGACCTACTTTGTTGTCATTAGTTGGACATAAATAAAATTATGTTATGTTATCTTATCTATCATTGTTGTATGCATCGTTTAGGATGAAATTTAACTCTTGGTTATATCTCTTCAAATCTCCACCTAACTAGCTCAGAGTCTGTTGATTGTTATGTTGAAGTAGTGGACGCATTTACTATTGAAAATGCCCTCAATTTTCTGCTCCCAAACATTTTTCCGGATGTCGGGATGTTGTCGTGGCTCATCTTTCGCACTCCTTAGCATCAATTGGCATGACAAATCTGCCTTCATTTTTTCCTCAAGAACCAAGTGTTCCTTCTCATCATTACAAGTTAGTTATCATGCAATTTGAAAGATTTGAAACTGATCCATCCCAAAAGGTGTCATTGGATTTCGATGGAGGTACATTGTTCTAGTTGACAACATCTATATCAAAGTTTTACCATTGGATAATATATATGCTTGAATCTAACTCATTATCTTTTCTTATGGCAGTTTAGCTTCTCTTTATTTCACTCTTATTTGTTGAGTTTGGATTGATATTATCATTACTTGTTCTACTAATCATAAGTCGCAATACTTACTTGGTTGCAGTATGCAAGGAAATAATGCTTGCTCAACCTATGACATTTTTCCCAATAGTGTTGGTAAAGCCACAACTTTTTTTCTTAGTTTTATTATGTATACGTTTTCTTTTAATTGTTAACTGGTTTACAACTCTTTGAAAGAACATATTCTTGTTGCTCTAAACCCAACCTTCGTATTTATAGGATAAAGACCCATTTCCATTCATTTTTTGTCAAGTGTGATTCTCAACGTCTTTTGCACACAAATTTTTCTTCTACTTCCGGGTGTGTGCAAGAAGTTGAGGGACCTTTTAGATGCAATGGTAAAATGAAGTCAATCACGCTTGATCCATAAAATAGAAATCATCCCAAGCAATCCCGACCCTGCCAAGCCTAATCCCAAGGCTGCCAACATGCATGCCAATTAGGATAGTAGACAAAAACGCGCGCGCGTTTTGCTTCACTAGAACGCGCGCGCGTTTTGCTTCACTAAAACGCGCTCCCGTTTTGCTTCAATAAAACGCGCTCCCGTTTTGCTTCACTAAAACACGCTCCCGTTTTGCTTCAATAAATCGCGCTCCCGTTTTTCTTCACTAAAAGGCGCTCCTGTTTTG
>LPNX010512909.1:59761-85777 GCA_001517045.1 Pseudotsuga menziesii | reverse complement strand
AAGCAGGCCTATGCTTTAATTAAAGCATTAAAGGATTTCAGAGTATATGTTTTGCATTCCCATGTAATTGCACATGTTCCAACCGCTGCAGTAAAAGCAATCTTGACTCAACCAGACCCCGAAAGCAGGAGGGCGAGATGGATAGCTACATTATTGGAATATGATATAGAAATAAAACCCACGAAGCTGGTTAAAGGACAAGGGTTAGAAAAGATGATGACAAACTCAAATTGTGAATCTTTACAGATCAATTTTTTGACTCACCAGTCTGATCAGTTGGACACAGAGATAGAAGTGATGGCTGACTTTGTGGCATCTCCATGGTATTCTGGTATTGTATATGTCCTCCGAAATTTGCAAGCCCCAGAAGGATTAAGTAAATCAAGAGCAAGATCTGTAAAGTTGAAATCTGCTAAATTCTGTATCATAAATAAATATCTTTATTGGAAAGATCCTGGGGGAGTTCTACTAAATTGTCTGTTGGAATATGAAGCCCAGCAAGTTACCAGAAAATTTCACAAAGGAGACTGCGGGGGACATCATTCTTGGAAGGTGACTACAAACAAAATCCTGAGAGCTAGTTATTATTGGCCTACGTTATTCTCAGATGTATATGAAGAAACCAGCAAATGTCATCAATGCCAAATTTTCGACGGTAAGAGAAAGGTATTGTCTCTCCCTCTGAATCCAATAACAGTTGAGGATCCTTTCCAGCAATGGGGTTTGGATTTTATTGGTGAAATAAACCCCAATTCATCAGGTCAGCACAGGTGGATCTTGACAGCTACAGACTATTTTACTAAATGGATAGAAGCAATTCCTACCAGGAGGGCCACTGAAAATGTGATCATGGATTTTCTTGAAGAAAATATATTGGCTCGATTCGGGTGTCCAAAAAGGATAGTAACAGACAACGCAGCTGCTTTCAAATCTAGGAAGATGATTAACTTTTGTCATAAGTATCATATCAGCCTCAATCACTCAACTGCATATTACCCTCAAGGAAATGGATTAGCTGAATCTTCAAATAAAAGCCTGGTGAAGATCATCAAAAAGCTGTTGGAAGATAATAAGAGGTCCTGGCACACCAAACTAAAATATGCTCTATGGGCTGACAGAATTAGTACTAAAAGAGCAATCGGCATGTCTCCATTTCAACTGATATATGGTGCTGGAGTAATTTTTCCAACATCATTAGGAGTACCAGTTATGAGATATTTCTAGGATCAGCAAGAAGAACCAAATCACATACAGTGAAGGATAAATCAGATCATTGAGCTAGAAGAACGAATAAGTAAGGCTTACGACAAAGTTCAGTCACATCAGGAGAAAATGAAGAATACTTTTGACAGAAGAATCAAGGAAGAGCAGTTTCAGATTGGTGACCTGGTTTTGAAGTGGGATGCTCCTAATGAAGACAAGCATGGAAAATTTGACCCTATGTGGGTAGGACCTTACGTTGTTGCTGGATACAGAGGACAAAATGCATTTTTGCTGGAATATACAAATGGGGTTCTTCTGGAGAGTAACCCTATAAATGGAATATATCTGAAGCATTACCTGTCCTGAGGGGGAAGGTAAAATTTGTATCATAGAATTGTACATATTTATTTCCCTTTACAAATAAATATGGATGGTAAGCCGAGTGTATTTGAAAGCTCGCAGTGAAAGCTCTAAAGTTCAGGAGGCATACCACTCCTTTTCTAAAAATATATAAAAATGATATATTTGCAAAAACAAAAGATGGGTTTTTGAGAAGTTATTACGCAAAATCAAAAAGAAAAAAAAAAGCAGGCACCTGGTCTACAAGTTCTTTGATACCTCGCAGGGAGGATATCATCCCCAGATGGGGCCAGTTGTTAACACCATTATTTATCAAGGAGATGAAAGACCATGGTGGAGAAAGAAGAATAATGGTTGTTTGGATACTTTGGTTAAAGGATATATTGTAAAAATGGGACTATAGGCAAAAAGGCGATTAAGTCAACAAAGATCCTAAGCCGCGATGGAAGAAGGAAGAAAATCAATGGCTGATATTCTCTCCGCTCCTCAGAGATGCAAGGAAGATAAAGGTTTGTCCGGGCGCTTATCGGGCGCACGGATCAGTGGCCATCAAGTTGTTTCGGGCAGATCCACGGTCTATATCCAATCCGCTTCGTGAAATTGCATCTTGGTTAAAGTAATACAGTCCGACGAAATCAGGTACATGCTACTCAATCCAATGGCGGAGAGGTGAAGTCGGATCACATCCACGGTTGAGATTGATTCCGAAACCAGAACCTGCACGATCGATAAACCTAAAGCGCCCAGCGGAATGAGTTATGCGATGAGCGATCTGACGGTTGAAAATCAAAGTGAATCAAATCAACGGCTATTATGATTTCCGGAGAGTGAACTAGCGCAGGGGATAATTCCAAAGTGCCCAGCGGAATTTGGTACGTGGCATATGATCCGACGGTGGAAAGTTAAAGGCGTATCACATCAATGGTCGAGGATGATTCCGGGGATCAAAGCTGCACAACGGTTAAAGTGACGGAGCCAAGCGGAATTCGGTACGTGTCACCCGATCCAACGGCTCACGAATAAAGGCTGGTCGCATCTACGGCTGTGAGGGATTCCAGAACATGAAGTTGCAAGAGGAATAGCGTCGAGAAACTCAGCGGATTTGGATATCTCTTTCCCGATCTGACGGCGGGTGATAAAAGGTGGTTTCATCGACGATGGGAGATCATTCCAGGATGGAGACTGGCACGTTGTTTATCACCAAGGCGCCTGGCAGAACGAGGTAAGTGGCACGCAATCCAAAGGCCAGAAATTAAAGAGAAATCAGATCTAGGGTCTTGAATGAATCCGGAGAATAGAAGTACACGACAGTTAGGAACAGATAGTGGTTGCGGAAAATAAATGTTGTCCACGTGGCGAATTGTGTGGTTCTATAAAGGCAGGGTTGACCTCTCCAATGATTATTTTCTTTGCTCGGGACCCGGCAAAAAGGACTTGGCGATTTGGCAGCTTCCATTTGTCAGTTTCAGGCACGCTTCGAGCACACGCCCCCACAGTAAGCCAGGTAGGACTTAAACCCTGTAACTCCTTCGTCCAATTACCATTGTAAATTAAGTAATGGACCAAGGGAGAGAAATTCAAGTGTCTGGTCAGGTCGTAGATGACAGAGAGGAATTTTTAGTAGACAGATACAGGGGTGTGTGTGACCCCTTCCTATCCACAGGGAGCGTGTCCGGCAGTAAAGAGAAATTGTGGTCTTGTTACTCACAGGGGAATGACGTTCTGAATGTATGCAAGTCTTTTTTGTATCACTTCGCCCTTGAGCAAACCCTCCACTTCCCGGAGTTTGCCGAGTGGTGTGTGGTGAACTATTCTCCCTCTCAGAGGATTATTGTGAGTCGGTCCACATCCAAAATACTTTGTAAAATTGATGCTTCAGTCGTCAGAGAAAACCTTAGTCTGCCCGAAAATCACCCTGTAAATCGTGAATCTGTAAATGAATCTGTCCTTGCTGATTCTTTCAAAAATTTGAAAGTGAAAGTCGCTGTCAATTCTTGTCATGTATCCTGAAGGAAGGTCAGTCCCTTGAAGGTCGTTTCTTACCTTACCCCTTGCACATTTTTAGGACTGAAGTGCAATTGGTAATGTCTCTGGTCTGTCAAGTGTTAGGTCTGGATGACGATTGTCATGTAGGTGATGTCATCCTTGGTTTCTTATTTAGAATAAACTCTTTAAACCATGAGTCCCAGTTAGTCCCTGTGCTTAATTTAGATGAGTACCTTGCCGAATCGATTCACCTTCAGTTGACTGAGTTTCCAAAAGTTCAACTCTTTAGGTTTCAAACATACTTTCTTAACATGATATTATGCTCTAACGTTACTGAATTGAAATTTTTAAGTACTCTATGCTCTTTTGATTTGCCCAAGCAAATCAACATGTTCGAATTTGCTAATTCGATCATGTCTGAAATGTACAAAATGTTATTTGATGAGGACCTGCCCCGTGTTCTGGACGAGATGAGATGCCTAATGCAGTCTTCACCCGAAGATCGGGTGGGGGACTGATTCCTATACAGAGGTTACACAGTGTTAAGAATATATGGCTTTACTGGTCAGTCTTATAGGCTACCCTCCTTCTTGACCCCAAGGATTTTCGCACTAGAGTTCATGAGGCAGAGATTGCTGTCTGAAGAAGAGCACTTTGGTGCTTTCAAAAAATCTTCAAGCATTAAATTTCCACTTAAAGTCGGCCCTTTCATTTTTAAAAGTAAGGGTGCCCTGGCTTTTATAGAAAAGTTGCTGGAGAATATGGATTTTATAAAAGAAGTAAATGTGAGTTACGACCCCCACCATGTGATCTCATTGAGAAAACAGGCCAACAAAAATAAACCATTTGAGCATCAGGCTATTGAGGGGTTAGCTGAAATGGCCAATTTGCTGCAGTGTACTGACAGGTCAAATTCTGATGAAGAGACACATACTATACCTGTCACAGCGACCCAAATAACAGAAGGTGCTGGTATTGTGGTCAAGAGGAGTTTGTCTGAAGCTGAGAGTATGGATGTAGATGAAGAGGGGCCCCATAACAGGGCAAAGCTGCTTGAAAGTGGTGAAATTGTAGATGAGGAAGTTTATGATGGTTCCAAAAGGGTTGCCCTAGTTCCCATGAAAGCGGTGCAAGTAAGTCAATTCTCTTTAAAAAATGTGGAGGGTGACGTAGACAGTTCGGAATCATGCCACATGTTTAAGTCGAAGGAAGAGTTAAAGTCCAGCTACATGGAGAAGAGGAAACAGTCTATGGAGGAGACGAGAAATTTGCTCCCGAGGGTGAGAAGTTTGTACAGTTCAAAAACCTCTCTAGTCTCTGCTAGAGATGCTGAGAGAAATACATTTAAAATGGCTATGGTAAGCGACAAGAAAATGTCTGAAATGGAGATCCGGCTAGAAAAAATCAGCACTCCGGATAAAATTCAACTTCACAAACAGACCAGCGATATCATCTACTCAAACTTACTACAAGCCATGGTGAGGATTAATAAATTGCAAGTTTTGATAGACAAATTAGAAATTCAATTAAAACATGAGAGAGTGGAAAATAAAGCAAATGTTGTTCAGATTAGAAAGCTACAAACAGACATTGCTAGTTCAGACAGCACCCAGGCAGTCAAGAGGATGTTAGAGGAAAATGACAATGCACTCTAGGTCCTGAAAAAGAAGCTGAAGATCCCAGGTGCTGAACATGTTCGGTCATCTGAGTTACTAGCTCTCCAAGAAGAGAAGGATAAAGTCCATCAAGAGATGATGGAGTATAAAGGAAGAGCTGGGGAGCTACAGGAGGAAAAAGACAAGTGGGAAGCCGAAAGGGAGGAACTGTTATCCCAAATCTCCTTGATGAAAAAATATCAGAATGAAGAGAAGGAGATTATGGAAGAGCTGATGAGCCAGACTCCCACCGGCGAGGACTTGTCTATTGTGAATATCCAGAAGCCATTAGATGATTTCTCTACCGATGATTTGTTGGTGCCAATGTCCCAGGTGAGCTTGAAGGAAGAAGCAATCAAAGATTTGAAAGCAGAGAATGAAAGGATGAAAGTTGAATTGGCCAAAGTAAGTGAAAGCAAAAAACAAATACTGCAGGACAGGAATCAATTACAGAAGAAATTCAATGAGCTAAAAGAAAAATGCATTGGGAAAGGCCCTCTTCAGGGGGCAAAACATATCATTTGGGATACCTTGTGTATAGAGATTACCAAGTTCCGGCACTATCTAAATTTTATTGATGATTTGAATATAATGATAAATTTGGCTCACCAGAGATTAAAACTGGTAAACGAACATATGGAGAAAAGACCTCTTGCTACAGCTCAGAACACACTAAATTTTCTAAATTCACTGTCATATCAGAAGTTGCACGAATTGGGCATAAAGGACAGAGTATCAATAGTGATGTGGGCAAAGAAAATCATCCATAAGCATCACTTAATCAAAACGGTCCAAGATAAATCAGAAGGATTGCTTCTGCAGGTTAATAATTTTAAACAGGAGTTCAAAGAGCTGTTCGAGGATGGATTGCCTTCTTTCTGGGACAGAGAAGGGTGGATGTTCTCACGGGAACATTATCATAACCTGCTTGTTCAGTGCCGCATGGACCACTCCAAATTCAATGATTTGGAGAAAATCCTGACAGGGAAGACTATTGTGGATATGCTCACAGAAGATTTCGAGATTCTGCAGAAGTTCGCCATCATCAGAAGCAGATTGCCCAGAAAGTCCTATGAAGCATATATGGAGCTTGAGGTATCAATTTGGGAAATGACAGAATGTGACACCCCAAATTCGGAGCAGTGGAAAGCCGTGGAGTGGTTTGGAAAGACAAAGTATATTCTCCATCCCTAGAAACAGGTGTCATGCACTGAAGAGCTGATGGGGCAAAGACGTGGAGCTGATGGGGAAAAGACGTGGAGCTGATGGGCGAAAGTTTGTTATCAAGTTGATTTGTACTTTATGATCTGTTAGGATTGGAGTTGTAACAAACTTCCTAGGGGTTAGGAATTCAGTTACAAACTCTAAATTAAGCCGATCATTCTGTTATTGATCTTCTTGTTGGGAGACCTATCATTTTATGTATAAATATGCATCTTTTTTAAGAGATGGGGGTTGGAACCCATCGGGTAGTGAATAATTTTGGAGAACATATCTATTTTTGGAATAACAAAGTGAATGCATGAGAGTTTTTGTCAGAGATTCATGTGTCGTTGATATTACAGTCTGTGCTTCTTTCTTTATGTGATTGTATTTCCCTTGTGTAACACTCCATTTTGTTTCTTCCTCGTATCTGGAATATAGCGTTAGATGATTGGAATTCATGTGTTTATGCTCTGGTCATCATTTCAGATATTATATGATTTTTTCTGCTAAAGTTGATATAGAACTCATCCTTGTTGATGCTCTATATTAATGGGTTGTTTCTTCATCTCTATTGTTCCACCTGAATCAATTTGAATGACTGTGATGATGTGATAACCGTGCCTTTGATAAATATCATGTATATGTCTTTGTGGTATCTTTATATTGTATATGACCCCATGCCCAATGGTTATGTGATTGTTTCAGCCAAATACATAAATCTTTGAATGTTATTTTAAATTTGGTCCTATTAAATCTTTATTGAGAGATCCCTCTATGGAAGAAAATACCAGTTTCTTCCTAAAGTGGTTTTGCTGTTGCCTTGGAGTTTACCTTTTACAACCTGGGTACATTCTGAGTGCTAACACCATCTATCTTTATCCACTGGCCCTTGTAGACCCCTTAGACAGACGTCTGTCATGCTGAGAGCCACCACCTGTGCACAACAAGATCTTAGAAAGATGTGTAAAAGAAAATTTATATTTATATAGACTTGAGCATGAATTGAATAACAATTGAATTTACCTGGCGATGACCTCAGGGTGTGTCACTGCATAGTATCCAAGTTTGCTTCACCCTGAAGCTATGAAGTTGTGCATGATAAGAATTTTCCACATATTAAAAAACATGTCAAATTTAAATTTACCAAATTTAACATTGTGCACCTATGCATGATGAGAAATTATCTCATTAAAAGCATGCCAAAACGTGTCAAACAAGATAAATATATTTCAGATTAACGATCGAATATACATGATTGCATCACATGTATTGGTCTAGCACTGATGGTACCATCACCATAACTTGTGATTTGTTCTCATTCTTGTTATAATATTTATACGACTAGCATGCCCACATAATTATTGATGCTAGTAAACCTCACTGTCATGGAATTTCACATATGCCTTACATGTTCATAAGCGCATTGATGAGGTAATACAATTGTTAACTGAGGATAAGACTATTTCTTGACATACTTGACTTTTTGACTGAGCACTTTGTATGCACATTCCAAGAATTATTAGACTGTTAACTGCTAGAGCAGATTGTTACTTGAGTTTTGGACTTGAGTGGTCTGTTACTTAGGGACTACACTGATTGGGAAGATCCTAACCATACACTTGTAAATATTGATTAGACAAAGCAGTGTTCATAATCAACCCAAAAGATGAGATATCAACATCCTTCTACAAGATAGCACATAAGTGTGTCAATAAATTTTGTTTGGATTGGAGTTCAAACATTTAAAAATGCAATACTATTTTCTGCAGTAGAGATAGTTAATTGGTTATCTTTCATAACAGCTATCAGTAAACCAAAATTTGGAATACAATGCATGTCTTGCATCGATTGTAGGGGAATGAATGATGAATCCAAGCCAATCCTATTTCATAATAATTAGGTTGTATGGAACATATTCAACACCCCACATATTTACTAAGCTGCTTACACCTAGGGTGTTTGTATTAGAATACATTAGTGAGATGGTAAAGATGGATGACATCCATTTTATGAGGACCAAGGAGAAGACCAAGTTGAATTTTCCTATGTCCATGGGAGGGTATGTTACAAGTGATAAAAGATGCATAAAGGATTCACATGAGGCCTTGAAACAAATTAACCTCTCATTGGACCAAACGATACGACCCACACTTCTTGTTGGGGGTTAAGAAGGGTAGAAGCCAACCAATACCCCAGGGTCATGACTCCAGACCTAAAATTGAAAGGATGGCTAATAAAGACACATATGAGGCGGTGGAGCCATTCTAAAGGTAACATATGATCCCTTAAAGGTTGTGGCTGAAGTATTCCCAAATATGGAACAAAAACAACTCGATTCACCACCATATTACAATTTCTACAAGCCAGTAGGAGGTATAGTTACCAAAGAATGCGTAAAATTTAAATCCCCTCAGACCTAAGGTATGCTAATCTCCACTAGGACAACTTCAATAGGAACAAAAGAGGGGATTGGTGGAAAATGGCTATCTGTCAAGATGAATATTTTTGAAAAATGTATGATGATACCCATGATGGTGAAAATGAAGATAAGGATAAGACTAGAGATAAAAAAATGGTAGACTATGTCAATGAAAGAGTTGGTAGAGAAGGATGGACAAGGAATATATATACCTCTTAAAGAAATTGTTTCCCTCTAGTCACAATAGTGATTTCCCTATACAAAGGCTTTCCTCATCATGCAATCTATGGGTATTTTAGGGGAAGGAAGGATAGGAAAAGGAGGCTCAAATATCAAGGAAATAATAAAATTGGTTGAAATTCCAAAGGGAATAGGGTTGGGAGTAGATCCAAGTACACCCCTAGTTAGAAAGAATGACAGTCTCTCAACCTTCACCCCCCTATCCCTTATCTCTCAACAATTTGGTCCAATAATTCAAGGCGTGCCTCCCCCATCTCAAGCCTCATCTAGTAAGTAATAAGTACAAGACAATTTTCCCCTTGGTTTAGAATATGGGACCTTAGTTCTTACAACCAATAGGGAAAAGTAACTAACTGGACAACAAATATAGGAAATAGAAGAGATTTTGCTGTACATGGTTCATGAGGAGGAAGAAGCACCACTATAACAATAACAAATAATTGATTGAATAGGAATTGTTGAATACAATGATTCCTCGAGTGACATATTTAATCCACTAAAATGTGTTGAAAAAAGAAAGGCGAAAGAAGAGTAGAGCTAGGAACGACTTGAGAAAAAGAGGGGCATGGTGGAATATCCAAGTAAATCGCCAGCAAAAAGTGGAGAGCAAGAAGTTCTTAAGCCAACCAATACCCAAAAAGAGGAGGTTTCCTCACCTTATACTCTACCCTATCCCTCTCCTTCTAAATTGTTTCATTTTATTTGGTGCATCTTATGAAGAAGTGACCACTATGCATGTTTCAATTTCTTATGAATAAATAGGGAACCAAAACTCATGGAATAATTTCATTTAACCCCTTGAGAGTTATGACCTATTGGAGATATTAAAGGAGGAGAATAGAATAATAATGTAAAACCAAGGGCCAATCACCTCAACTGACAAACTTGACACCCAGGCATAAACGAGGAAGGTACCTAAGTATAAAACTAAAACATGGAAAGTTATGTTCACCAATCTAGATCCTTTGGATCAAAATACCTATGGGGATATGCAACCACATGACTAGATATATATTTTTAAGTCACCTTTAAGACAACTTGAATCCCACTTGAGGATGATGTCTCAATGGCTCAATGGCGAGGAAACATAGTTTATGATAAAGTCCTCAAAGATGCTTCATCCAATGAAAGTTATAAGAAGCATTTAGATTCCATCAACATAAGGAATCAATTTGTGAATTACATAGTGAAATCCTTAGAAGTCGAAAAATATAATTTGTAGGGTGTTTTGACTTATGTTGGAAAGTGGAAACAACAGTCAGCTGATGTATTTTCTCTCCTACCATAAAAGGAGGAGAGAATAGAGGAACTTGATATTTTGAAAATGTACCCTCCTTTTCTAGTTACCTAATATATGTTAGAATAAAGGAAGAAATTAGCTAATGAATTGAATTTTTTGAGAAGGGATAATGATTCCTTTCCAACACAAAACCAAGTGATAGAAAATAGAATTATTGATTTTGAGGTTGTTAAAGGAAATATAGCTAATGTCGTATTCAAGTTGAAGATGCCAATGCATCAAATGCTTCCCTGAAATAGGTGATCATTGGGAGCCATACAGAGAGAGAACTAACCATCTCATCTAGTCATCCACCCCCATCTGTAGAATCAATGTAAAAAATGCACCAACAAATTGATCAATTAATGAGGGATGTGGTTGAATGGAAAGAAAAAGAGGATAAAAGTGCTATGATAGTGGTCATAGTAGAATTCCTGGATAAAAAGATAAAGAAAAAAATCAATAGTTAGGTCCAAAATTTGGATGAGGTAGAGAAGAAGTGACACATGGATAAACAACAATTTGTGGTATTAAAAGAAATAATAAAAACATGGAAGACAAAGCATGAAGAATCCTTGAATAAATATACAATGGTAAAAACCTTGAAGGAGGTTAAGAACATAGTCCGAGGATATATCTTCAGTGATTTTCCATCATTTAAATTCCACCTCCAATTTTACCTAGATTTTGATGCTTTACAAAAGCAAGTCACCAAGTACCTTGATAACACACAAAAAGAGGCACACCTTAGCAATAAGATAGAAAGAGTTGAAAAATGGGTAATAAATAAACTCTCCACATAGGCCCTAAGATTACTGGGAATTAGGAATAGGACCTCTATGTTTATGGATATAAAAACATGCATACAAAAATGCAATAGTTGGATGATTACTTAATAGAGGGTCATAGAAGAAAAAAAACTAGTCAATGTTTTCTTAAAGACATTCAAGTACAATGACTATTCATGGAATGATCAACTAAAATTGCATCATATTGAACCATACAAGATAATAGTACAAGATTACATCCCTCATCTAATATTTTTTCCTAATAAGTAAACAATACCTTCATATATTGGAAGATACAATCAATTACACCCCTACATTACCACCAGAGGGCTAAAATCTGAGTTGGGTTTGGTTGGCTCCCATTCATCATTCATCACCGCAATCATATGGTCCTTTGGGATTGGAACTCATTGTGAAATCCCTTAATAAATGTAGAAATCTGGGGGCTTAGATAATATATCAAAAGCATAGCCAAGGCTTAGATTCAAAATCTAGGAAATAAAAACCTAAAATGGACAGGCCTAAAGGAATACCTCAACCCCCACATGGGTGCTTGTATTATCAACTCCCCACATGATGTTAACTTATACTTCCCATATAGAAACCGCCAGCCATAATGAAAAGTATATCAATTTGAGCTCTTTGTGTTAGGCGCATGCTCTGACAAAATCCTATTGTTAAAGCAATTGCACATGTTCCTAGGAGTGAAGAAAAGGTGTAGGAACCTCAATATAGTTATATGCTACTTTTTAAATAGATAAATCTTGCTAGGTAGGAGAAAGAGTTGTAGCAATAGTAAGCTAGTGAGAGTGAAGCTTTAGCTGAAGGCAGGTAGGAAGAGTTATAGTTGAGTTAGGGCAGTATTTCTTGTAAGAGAATGTCTTTCCTTCATTTCTTAGTGGAAGTCGAAGAAAGGTATCAAAGGGGAGATACTTAGTACTAAATCCTACCACTCTGGGTAGATACTAAACCCTGCTATTGACGAAGCCAAATCGCAGTACTAAGACTAAGGGTTTTATAAGGCTCATACAACATGACCATCATGACTAAAACTCACTCCAACATACATGGTTTCCCTCCACTGTTGTTCAGGTAATTCCTCGCCCAGGTGAAACTAATTCAACGTGTTTGATTAATAGTAAAAAGTATCAACTAATATCATCATACTACTTCAGGGCACAACATGGGCTAGGATAGCTAGTATTCATTCATCATAATAGTTATAGAGATACAGTAAAATACATCATCTCCATACAAAAGAGTAGAGAGGAGTTATCCCGGGAAGAATAGGTGCTTTCATCGGGTTGTGGTTTCTTTCTTGACTCTTTGTAGTTCAATCCATAGTTTGTTGAGTCCTGGATCAGGATGAAATGGTATTTTGGGGGGTAATCATCCCCAAGCTGTCTTGAAAGATCTAAATAAAGGAAAAACACTCTACCGGGATCTTAGTTAAAATATCACATTACAATATGGGAAGTCGATTATTATCTAGCTAGGTTTCTTCAGGATAGAGATGGGTCTATAACTCTCTATAGTGAAACGAAATAAGCATCCATGTTACATGAATTTTTTTTTATATCCAGTCGAATTCTAAGTGCCAAATCCAATGAGGCTCCAAATATACATTGCAAAGGTAGGGGATTGGCACTATATTGCAGAGGTTGAAGGTTCGAACTACGGTTTTGCACAATTCCTATTGGGCTTGTCCGCGTTCGAGTAAAAAGTCAATTTTTTTTACAAACAACTCGATTCACCAATATTTCACTGCAATAACCTAAAATTGCAGAAGAATATCCTAAATTGTGAGAGACATTCTCAGAGTTATTTATTTTCAATTATCCCCACTATAGTGCAAAGAATCAAAACATGTATCAAGATATAAAATTCATACCTGACGGTCCTCTTACCGTGGCCTTCCCTTCGTCTTGGCATGAGGTGGAACTCTGGTTCTCCGATTCTCAGTCCTAACTAAGCATGTTATCCAGGTAAGGTCCACCCTTGTGCGCTTAACCCCTTCCTCTCATAAATTCGGGAAATGTTACAAGGCCATTGGCCAGAGATTAACGGTTGGACTGCGGCAACGAGCAACAATGAACATGCACTAATAGGGACCTATTGGCCTTGTATACGTGATCTGGAAGATCCCTCCTTATAGCTTCCAGAGAGGCTTGCTTTCAAACAAGATACGGGGCTTAAACCCGAGCAGGAACAGGTACCTCTGCTCTTAACTATGCCTTTGTAGTTGGCTCTAATTCTCACTCTCAATCTCAATCTGCAGGTAATGGCTCTTGAAACACATATAGAAACATGAAATGGGTTCCCAAAAAGGAAAACTCTGGTAGCACTTAGCAGGGAGAGGGTTTGCATTTATATAGTTAAACATTTCTCGGTCAAGATTTTAAAAGGAATCTAAACTCTCGGCCGAGAAAGTTATCCAAGAGTTTAATATAAAAAATATGGTTATACTCTTGGACGAGAGAATTTCAATTGTGGTTAATTTATCATCCGAGAAATAATACAACTCTCGGCCGAAAAAATATGTTGAATTTTTCCTCGGCCGAGAAACTGGAAATTATAACAAAAAAAAGCGAATTGTCACGTAATTGTTTCCCAACTTCGTGTTTCCACCCCTCTATTGAGGAAGTTTTGTATGGTTTTCTCCCTTGTGGTTTCCCAGAGGAAAATCTTTGTTTTCTTTGTGTTACTATGCTTGTTGTTCTTTTAGTGATCCTACTATTGAAAATTGTTTTAAGCATCATCTGCAGCAATTAAGAAAACTTAACATGGTATCAAAGCCACCCTAAAAGGAGGCACAACACAACTAGGGTTTGTTATTCCAAACAAATCCCTCGATGGATCAACCAGAAAAGAGGGCTCACTCAAATCACCACAGGAATGCCACATCTTTTTATGAAAACATAAATGAATTCCAAGAATTTCAATTTTTTACCAAACACTGCTGCTGAGAAGAACTAGGGCTTCAGTTTTCTCGAGACTCCATCAGAAATCTTAGAAAAATAAAGATATAGTCTAGCTCGCCCTGGGAAGGTGCATATTTTCCATCACTCAACCCTACTAGTGATCTCAATTGGAAAGTTAGGGTTTCTTCATCAAACCCTAGGTCATCCTGAAGAAGGTCAACCAAAAGCAGTATTCATCAACTAAGTATTACTTCTTCTAATTTCATTTGAAGCACTCATTCTATTAAAAGATGACAAAGAGTACCAAGATAGATGACAAGCTTGAGGGTGCTAAAAACTTCAGAGCATGGAAGTGTTGGATCATGCTCATCATTAAAAGAAAATGATTTAGAAATATTTATAAAGGAGGAAGTTGCAGAACGAGAAGAAGATGAATCTAAGGCCAAATAAAAGAAGGATGTGATCAAGGCTAAGAGGATGATAATTGACTCCATCAAAGGTAACTTGATTCCTCAAGTATCCTAAAGGAGGAAACCAAAGGAAATGTTTGATGTTGTATCCAACTTATTTGAAGGAAGAAATATTAATATAAAGATGACCTTGAGGAATCACCTCAAAAGCGTAAAGGCTCAAAAGTCAGAAACCACGGAATCATACTTCACAAGAGTAGCTCAAATAAAGGAGAAATTGGAAGCTATTGGTGATATGGTTGAAGAAGTAGAAATTGTAATGACCACCTTGAATGGTCTTCCAAGATATTGGGAATCCTTTATCTGAGAAATCTGTTCAAGAAGAAGACTGACCAAGTTCTGACAATTATGGAAAGTATGTTTTCAAAAAGAAGAAAGAATAGCATCTAGAGAAGAGAAGCTAAATGAAAATGAGGATCAAGATTTGGCAGTCCATACCAAAGGCATGAATAAGAGAAATAGCTATGGCCTTCCTCATATAAAAGATCAAGGGTTTGAGAAGTCTAAGAAATACTTCTCAAATTATGAATGCTTCACTTGTCATAAGATGGGACACATTGCTATAAATTGTCCCATGAAGGAAGAACGAGTCAAGAAAAATAACAAAATATTTCAGGTCCATGCTACTGAAGACAATGATGAAGAAGATGGGGAAAGAGCTAAGGAAAATGAAGATTCCTGTGAAGAATATGTCTTAATCTCTGCACTCATAGGTTCAGTCTCACCAGGGAATGAAACTTGGTTAGTAGATAGTGGTGCCTCCAAGCACATGACAAGTTACAAGGACTCACTCTCATGTCTTGTACAAAAGGAGTCCCCACACAAAGTAATGCTTGGAGATTATTACCAATATCCCATCAAAGGAATGGGAGAATCCTCCTATAAGTTGGACTCTTGAAAGTCCATGAAGATGAAGGATGTCCTTTATGTCCCAAGATTAAAGAAGAACCTTCTTTCTACCTCATCCTTAGATAAGAAAGGGTTCAAAGTTGCTTTTGTGGATGGAGAAGTCCTCATGTCGACAAAAGGAAAAACTATAGATGATTCAATAGTGATTGGATTTGAAGAAGGAGGACTCTACATATTAAAGGGACATGTAGATTCAACATTGATGACTAGTACCATAATCCCATGTGAACTATGGTATAGAAGACTTTCTCGTATACATTACAAAGCATTGTCAATTGTGAACAAGGTTGTGACAGGTTTACCATAGATCCAGATAGATCATGAAGGAGTGTGCAAAGGATGTGCAAAATGAAAGAATACTAAGAACCCTTATCCAAACAATGACAACAAATAAAAAGGGATCTTAGATATTATTCATCCAGATATATGCAGGTCAATGCAAACTACTTCATTAAGTGGGTATGTTTACTATGCTTCCTTTATTGATGACTACTCCCGCAAAACTTGGATCTACTTCTTGAAGAAGAAGGATGAAAAGTTTGAAAGGTTCAAAGGGTTTAAGGACCTTGTAGAAAACCTCTCTGAAAAGAGGATCAAGATATTAAGATTAGATAATGGAGGAGAATTCACATCAAGTGGATTCAATGAGTACTGCAAAGAAGCTAGGATTAGGAGGGAGCTAACCATTCCCTATAATCCACAACAAAATGGTGCGGAATAAAGAAAGAATAGATCTATCATGGAAGCTGTAAAAGCTACGATCCATGATCAAGATCTACGTAAAGTGTGATTTGTTGTTGGTATAATTCAATTCAAGGATGGTAGAATAAGAAATCATGGTATCTCCTTCACTTCTATGTGTGTGTCTGTGGGTCATAGTATGGAACCTAGTGGGCCCTTAGTAGTGGACCTGTGTTATTTTACCCTTTCTTATTTTATGTATGCCCTTAAATTATTATTGCTAAAATTTTGAAGATATTTTTTAAATTTAATGTTAAACATAAATGTAAAAACAAATTTTAAAAAATTGAAATATATATCATTCCATTTAAATTTAAAGTACCATATTATTAACTATATTAATAAGTATATATTTTTGATATTAGAGAAAATGCAATACATGTTTGAACTTACTATGTCATGATTTACAAATAAAAGGTGACACTAGGAGTTCAATATTCAAAGTATGGGAAAGAAAAAAACATGAAGCATATCTAGCATAATCTAAGTGTTATCACAAAGTTTGTAGCAGCCTCTGTGAGGATCCCATCCAGGATGGAAGAGGGAGGGAAACGACACTAAGTAACCCAAGAGTGCCTCAACCCTTGCAAGTGATGCAAGTGTCACACTGAATGAGGTGCTCTTCACTTTAGGCCAAGTTGGAACTAAGCCAGGGGAGAGACCCTAGCTAACCTGTGAAGGCTAGATGATGCCACAAACAAGACACACACACATAAAACTGTATATGATAAACATAGAAAAATGGTCTTGATGTCAAGGCCCTAGATCTAGAAAAATGACTACGAGATAAAATATCTTGAAGAATGAGATGAGAAGGATTAATAAGGAAATGAAATACTTAGTGAAATAAATTCTATCCCATTAGAAATAGTTTAATGAGTTGGATCTAGTATGATAATGTGCCAACATAAATTAACCAGATTGTGTTAAGTGTATGTTAAATGTGCAGGTAAAATAGTCACAAAACGGTACGAGAATAATTTATAGCACAAAGTATGATTTTTTTGATGAAGGATAGATGATTTAAAACTCAAAACACCCAAGTAATCAAACTAGAAAACAACGAAAACACCCAAGGAGGGTGATTTCCCTCTAGGTAGACCAATGTTCGAAAAGGATAAGTGGAATCATAAAGTGTTCAAACTTGGTACCTAAGGTTTTTAGAGAATTTCTAACTTGGGTTTTCAAGCATTGCATGATTTGATGGTAAAATTTTAAACTGTAATTTTCAGGGTTTTACTTATATGTGTTTCAACATTTGACTACGGAGTGAGAAAAATAAGTACAAGAAGAGGTCACGTATTTACTTGGAAAATTAATGGGATGATGAGGTTAATTTCCCTTTGCAAATCAACCACTCAAATAAAGTGTTTTCCTTCCCAAGCAAAGCCAAGTTGATTTTCCCAAGTCACCCCGCCAAGACAACCAAAAAAATGTTAGCACACGCAAAACAAAAATCTGAATGAAATACAAATACAAATTATCATAACAATACAAGAAAATTGTTGCTAAAATGAAATGATAAAATAGAAATCTCAAAGCATTAGAAACAACTCCCTCTTAAGAAACAATTTTCCAAGTAAAGGGCAAGTCTCCCTCTCCAATTTGCTTGGCTAAAGCACTCTCCCGCAACAACAATTTTTGCACAAGATTTGTTTGAGATGAAAGAACAATTTATGGATTACGTCGAGGCTTAGTATATTTCACAATCTCAATCACATCAAATCTCCCAATACAAGTGCAGAGGAACAATCTCTTTGTATTCAATTTCTCAAGAGCCAAAAGTCCATTACAATGAGCCAAACTTCTCTTAAATAGAGGAATGGCCAACAAAATACCTAGCCCAAAGTGATGAAGGGTTGAGATCTAACCTCATCAATCTAATCCAACGCCTAAGAATGAGTCGAAAAAATACATCATAATCAAATGGATGTGTCGCTATCAATGGGTGTGCCCCTCTCAAATAAATACAAGTACAATGTAATAATCACAAGGGTGAAAGAGGGGGTCGCCTAGGGGTAATAATGGATCCCCCTTTACAATGATAAGGATGTGTCAAGTGATGACTAATCATGCTACCCCAACAATTGTACCCACATGGAGCAAGTGTTCCCCCTCTAGGAAGTAAGATGATGTGTGGGTCCCAACTCCCAACAAAATCCTCATGCCAAGGCTCAAAACCATAGTATTTAGTCATACAATAATATCAAGTCACAAATTGCCCCAAATTTTCCCTCTTTGATAATGTTGCTAAGTCAATAGTTACTTAACCATTTTAAGTTTTGCTTGTATATTTTGTTGAAGCTGTAATTGGACAAAAATTGACAGTTCCCTTTCTTGAATTCCTGAACCAATTGTTCCAATGAGTTTGTATACTCAAAATCCACTAAAGGTGGTCATAAGAACCACTCAAATCCATCAAATATGCTCAATATGGCTTAATCCATGCCAAAACATGACCTTGGAAATTGATAATAAATAAAAATATCAC
This sequence comes from Pseudotsuga menziesii, assembly GCA_001517045.1. NCBI lineage: Eukaryota > Viridiplantae > Streptophyta > Pinopsida > Pinales > Pinaceae > Pseudotsuga > Pseudotsuga menziesii. Next base: position 67,109 of record LPNX010512909.1, on the reverse strand, counting down.
CGACAAGGCCACATCATGGTGAACTAAAACATGGAATCATGTAAGGGGTCCATGTGCATGCCTAAAACCAAAAATTGCACGTCTGGATCCAAAATTTATGGGACCCCATTTTGGACTTGGTCAAACTAGTTTGAAAAAATTACATTAACATAGGAAATGGTAATTTTCAAATATTCTAAGTAATATAATGTAATATTTAATGAAAATGTAATAATACGTATATTTAGCTATTTATGATATGATTTTATTTTTAGTATCCAACATTTATAAAATTATATATTTACCTATATTTATAGGTTGTGTATTTGTGACATCAATGGTACATTTGTGTAAAAATATATTGGAATTGGATAAAATTAATGGCAATCTTTAGAGTATCTTTCCTTTTGTATGTATTTACTCTCATCGGCTTATAATTGTTATTTCATGTTTCTTGGTTCTAGCATATTTGTGATTTATTTTTAAGGTGTGCACATTATCAAGTATAGTATGACTCTTTGCATCTCTCAGATGTTCAATCCACATCTTATACAACATAATTTGAAGATGGAGTATGGTTTTTCTTAGTGTTATCACATCAATGTTAGCTAGAGCCACCATGATGTGGATCCAATACCAGAGCATAGAGTTAGTTCTTACATGAGCATGAGCAGAGCTATGAGACATTTACTACTAGTAGCGTACCTCAAACTCATAGGTTTTTCAGTGCATACTCCAGGCCCCAGGTCACATATGTTCTCGCATGACCCCATGGAGATGAGGTTTGCTAGGTCATGGTTCACTTGGATATCAACAAAGATCAGTGTTGGTTCTTCCCTTGCCCATTAGTGTCAAAGATCAATATGCGGATTTAGGAAGCATAACAGGTATATGGTATTGCACATTTATGTTATGTTTTGTCTCCTTTATTCATATTAGTAGTCTGACTTGACATTAGGTGACTAGCTGTATGATCCTTTGCCTCTTTGTTATTTTCATAGGACAACTTTTGGAGTAGTCATGGTGCCTTGTTTGCAAGGCTCCTCTGTATGCACATTGGTTCCTTCCCCACCTTGCGTATAGACTTGATTATTTGTTCCCATTCGCTAGCTTTGTCATCACATTTCACTGTCTCCAACCAACCAACCCATTCATGTTGGATCCTACCCTGACTTGGACTAAGATATGTGATCTAAAGGACCCCCCCCTTTGACCCCTACGCATGTTGAACCCCATGTTATTTGTGTCTCATCTCTGGAGTGTGTGGGGGTGTAGCTTCAAACATGGATCTACTTCTTGTCAGTTGCTCCTGATGTTGTAGTGGTGGGTAAAGTTGTGCTTTCCACCGAGTGTCATCCCATAGTCCTTAAAGCAACTACTACTTCCATCATTACATTGTCTATGTGTATCATGTTGCATCCAAAGGAAGTAAAAGTCAAGCCAAAAAAGACTAAAGAAAGTTAAATCAAGCCATTTCCTATGTTACATTTTAATAATGTTATTTTAAATTTTTTAANTATATATATATATATATATATATATATATATATATGAGAGTATAAATTCTATATTTTAATATAAGTATATTTTTATTTTTATTTTATATTGAAAATATAAAAGAATTTAAAATTCCGTAAGTATTTTACATAAGTATTTAATTTTAGTGACAATGTACATTATATTTTTCTAATTCCAGAGGAAAATGTACATAATACTTAATAATATTTAACAATATAACATGATTTTTAATTTTTTTATATAAAATTTAATTTAATAAAAAATTAAATGATATTTGTGTATAGTCTCTTGTATCTGCAATATTGATATCTTCAGACAATAGATATAGGACTTCTCTTATAAAAAACTATTATTTCTAAAAATAACTATCTCTCATATAATCTTAAGTACTAAATATAATCGTACTTCAACATAATGTAATAAGTAAATATCAACCTTTAAAAAAAAAACATTACATATTAAAATCTTTCTACATTAAAGATGGCAAAAAAGTTCATGAAGATATGACTCAAAAAAAATAGTCTACAAGTCCATCCCCAAAAACTTCAAAGGAGATATACCATCCATCTCTCCAATCCCTTTGTTGGATAATCTATCTGCTTTAAGATTTAGTTTTCTGAAACTATGTTGGAAAGAGAGAAAAGAGAAATATGCCATCAAACCTTTAACTCTCTCCATCCAAGGCACCACAGACAAATATTGCAAAACTGTTAAACAATTTCCCAATTAATAATAACTTTGGAATCCCCCTCAATCTTGAATGAAGTAATCCTACAACGCTTTACAACATAAAGATGACCGCATAAAGCAAGTAATTATGCCATTGTATTAGTACCTTTACCCACTCCCATCCAACACTTCAAAACATAATTCAAATCTAATATGTCCACCATATCGTCTCCACAGTAACCTCCTTGTTCAACCCCATTGAAAAAACCAATTGGCCCTCTACTTTACAAAGATGGAAAAATAATAGCTTCTTCATAGGATATTCTTTATGCCATTCATTGTAGGAACCAATGATCTTAATACTAACATTCACAACATCCATAAATAAATCTTGAAAGGTAGTTCTATTCGGAGCCTTCCAAACCTCCCATAAGGTAAAATAGAGAAGAGTCCTCTATCTATTTTGTCTGCTAAACCAAATTTTAAAATTCTCAACCAAAGAAAGATTATCCCAATTCATCTGAAATCCAATTCTAATCTTCGGTCTTGGACAAACCTTCTGGAAATAAGAACAACTTCCAAAAATATGCATTCCAGATTCAATTTCAACTTTGCACAATATGCATCTACCAAGACCCATAAAACATCTTTTCTGCAAAGCATGCCAAGTAAGAATCTTATTATTTAAAGAAATCCATATGAAGATCTTAATCTTCAATGGACAATGTTCTTTCCATAACAGTTTAGTCCACCACACTGCACTATCAATACCTTCCTCATCAAAGATCAAATTATAATTCTCCATTCTTTTTATTATACATTCATACCAAATAGTCCGAATGGTTTTTAAATGAAATCCCTGCATAATAAAGATTTAACACATAGTGATTCCATTCAACAGCCAACAAACCACATAAACCCAACTCTTGTGCACTGATCCAATATTCTGATCCATTCTCCTTTCTAACCTGAACCTATTTAAGAACCACAATATCTCTTTTGTGCAATTATACTAACAACCTTGAGAGCTTATACCCATATTGCAACCTGCAATAGGGTCTATTGCAACATAAACTTGAATTCCCCTACCAATAGACCAACAAATTTCCGGATTAATAATCAACATACATTTTAAGAAAGTGCTCCAAACCACACAAACATTATACTTCTTAAAATCATGATTTCTAAACCAATGGATCGGATTAAGTCTATTCAAATACTTTGCTTTTATAACATCCCCCCATAATCCTTCTATGAATAAAATTGTATATGGTTAACCTTTAGATGTTATGGGGTATTTGAAGGTGCTAAATCTATTATGGATTTAAAAATACAACTTAAACAATTCCAAATTTAAATTTTACAAAATAAAAATAATCTCATCCTAAAGTAACTTAGAAAAAATAGAATATTCTCCTTTTAACCTAAAAAATTTAAAGAAAACCATAAACTTAAAAATATTAAAATTCAGTATTTTTAATAAATAAATAGATATTGAAATAATTTAATTTAAAAATAAATAAATAAATATTAAAAAAAACCATTTTTATATATTAAATATTTTTTTTAGATTTTAATTAAATATTTTTAAACTTTATCTATTTATAAATTGATAAATCTAAATCTTAAAAAAATAAATTGGATCACATTATTAATTACACATGCAACTTAGCGCAAAGATTTTTCAAACATAAAGGTTTGTTGGAAATTTAACATCTGGCTTTAAGTGTAGATAAGAATTTTAAATTTATCACGAACACTTAAAAAGACCTTTGTGTTATTTTTTTTATATACAATATTGTTTTCTACATCAAAGTCAAGTTAACAGCTTTTTTTAGATACAAGTTAACCGCTTTTTTTAACGGCTTTGGTTTATATACAATATTATTTTCTCCACAAAAGACATCAAAGTCAAGTCATATTATTTCTACAATTAACAGCTTTTTTTAATTGCAGAAATTAAATTTTGTAATATGAGGTCAATTTGAAACAACTTTTTAATTGCAGAAATTAAATTTAGTTATATGAAGTCAATTTGAATATATAACATTTGTATTGGCTGGACAGTGGAATTTAAATTTACTGACAATATCTGTATTCACCGTTGGATCTTGACAATAATTCTCATCCAAAGGTTGTCATTGAGTTGTGTTCTCCGCCATGGGATCTGATCCAAGGGTGGAGGTTAAATTTGCTTTTTTCAACGGCTAGTAGTCGAAGGATCCGATCCGATATAGAACACGAGTGAAGCGATTCAATTTGCTTTTTCCTCCTCTGTTCTTTATTCTATGCTCTCAGGCAGTGCTGTGATGTGGAGCGTTCATAGTTGGCTGGTGTTCTTTTGTTTCTTTTTGTGATTATGCTGTTTATGTGTTTGGGCTGTGTATATGTGTTTGTTGATGTGTATGCTTGATCTGTATTTGTGCTGTGTTGTGTATATGTGTTTGTGGATGTGTATGCTTGATCTGTATTTGTGCTGTGCTGTGCTGTGTATATGTGTTTATGTTTGTGTATATGTGTTTATGTTTGTGGATTGGCTCTGTATGTGAACGCTGAGGAAATCGTGGCAGTGGAAGCAGAGAACGAGGATCTGACCACGATCAGTGAGTATTGGATTTTAGTTACAGTTTAATTATATAATTCATAACATAAGGGTTATTTTCTTCTCTAATAATTTTATATTATGCTAAATTTCTGATTTCGATTTCGATCTTCTGAATTCTGTTGTTAAACTTCTGAATTCTGGTGTTAAATTTAATTACAGGAAGTAACGGACTTAGCTCTTGTGCCTCGCGGTGGAAGAGGAAGCCGCCCGCCATGATGTCACCTTAGACCAGAATCAACTACAGAGAACCATGATGGAGCAGCTATGGCACAGAGAGTTACAGGTACATCTACGTTTTCCTTCACATACGTATTTTCTACTTTGAGTCAAATAATGGTGAGAAGAAAGAAATTATTAAATGAATCTAACTGTATATAAATTTTGCAGGCTAGATTAGTTAAAAAATTTCTATTGCACTGTCAAATTAATAAATAAATCTATCTATATATATAAATTTAAATTTGCAGACTCGATTAGATAAATTTCTTGTATTGAACTGTGAATAAATTTGTTATTCTTAGCTAATAATAACTTTTAAGTAGCACCCAGATGGCAAAGAAAATAAATCAACCTCAATATCAATGAATATAAATTTCCAAGTAAGATCGAGATCGAAACGGAATTGACTAATTGCCTTTGGTCTTTCCTGCAAGTTCGATCTGGCTACCCTGGAAAAAAGCCCTAAAAGATTTAAATATTCCCGAGGTTTGTTAATTTCCCCACGGAATCTTAAATCGATGAACAATTTAGGAATTAACTGCACAGTAAAGCTTTCTTAAAATCGGGGTGGTGGCGGTTATAGGTGTCATAGCTGTTTTCTTACCGCAGGTTCCAACCCCAGGCGCACCTTTATAATGTAATACTACAACCTCTTGTTCGATATGTTTATGTATTTTAAAGAAAGAGTTAGAGATCAGAATATTTTAGTTAGAATTTCATTAAATCAATCGATGGGCTCTGTATTCTTTAAAAAAATAATTAGAGATCGGAAGGCTTCATGTCCATCCATTAAAGTCGATTTATGAATTGCAGCAAAAATAAATAATTAAGCATCTGAATTTTTCTCAATAAGCTGCATTCTAAAGATAGAAATCTCAATGGTTAGTTTTACTTAAGTTTAATTATAAATTGTCTAACAGAAATATTTAGAAATCTGATGTTTGTTCTCTGTAATTTGCTTCACAAGCTTTGCTTTATTTTAAGAAGTATTTAGAATCTGAAAGTGAATGAGAACTTCTTCTTTGCAATCTTTAATTCAGGGGCTGCAATATTTTGAAGTTTCTTCTCTGTACATTACAGTTTCATTAAATGAAATCCATTAGCTACCTTAAAAAGAAATACTTGGTAATATTTGAGTCGGCCTTGTGTGTATGGAATGTGAATAATTTTCGTGATGGTGTATGGAATGTGAATAATATTGCACAGAAAGTAGAGTAGTCAAGTGCTGTTTAGTCCGGAGTGTGCGCGCAGTGGTCAACGCATAGGTCCCATAGCTGCTTTAGGAATCCCGAAGTCCATAGTTCCAAGCTCAGGTTAGACCGCCTGTAACTAGTCATGCAAGCTCAGGTTCGAGTCTCGTACCCTCATTAAATTACTCGTACGCTTTGTCTACACCTTATTGACACGTCATTATCTTTTCTATTCTCTTCTCGACACGTAAGCAACATCAACTCCGAATATAAAGAAAATAGTAAACACTATAAAGTTAGTTTAAGCACCGCAAGTAGTCCGAATGTTTGTCAAACTGGCAGTGGCCAGCTAGTCGTAGAGTCGTCGTTTGGGGATCAGAGGATTTAGACAAAACATTAAAAACTCTCGCTCTCTTTAATTATGCATTGGAATTTTCTCTATAACATTCAATGGAATAGCCGTCCGATTTGGATCCGACTATTTGATTGGTTGACTCTCTAATCCTAAGTTGTTCGGTTGACTTTTAATCCTTAAGTTGTTTTTCGCGTTTTTGGATTTTATTTGGTGGAAGTATTACATCACAACATGGAGAAAAAAGATGTTATTCTCTTTTTAGTTTGGAGTTTTTCTAAATTGGAGTTTGGTCCAAAATATGATGGCATGGTGAAAGTAGCGGTGTTGTTTTTATATATGATGGTATAGTAAATGCGTTAGGGTTAATGATTAGTAAATAAAGCAGTCTGTGGAGTTTTTGCTAGGTGAATGTGCGAAGGATTGTAGATGGAGTATGATGTATGGATATTTTGTGCTGTATCATATTGAATGGTTGTGTAGTTTGAAAATTATTTGGTGTGTTAGGGTTGATGAAATGTTTAATCTTTGACTTATTGTATTTTTTATGAAATAAAGTTTTTTTCACATGTATAAAGAGATGTTAGCACCATTTGATATATTCTATAAGCACGCTATATGTTAGTTGTGAAATCTAATTAATGTTACTTTCTATTTATAAATATTTTATTTTATGATCATTAGTTGATTTTAAATAATTGAAAGAGAAGTTGTCATGTGGGCATTAGATAAATTAAAACACTTACTCAACTTTTACACTCTAAAAGGTATTTCAACCAAGAGAGATTTGATTCTTTGGAGGGCTCGGTAGATCGC
>LPNX010512909.1:0-51372 GCA_001517045.1 Pseudotsuga menziesii | reverse complement strand
AGAGCATCAATAGGGTAATATTTCATAAGAGAAAAAGCCTGATAATATTATGAACCAGATCTGGTGTTAGTGTTGAATGAGAATGCTCTAAATGAACCATTCATAGGCAATCATACAATAGTCATGAACCATGTAACAAGAAACAACCATAAGTGTTTTTAATCTAAATATCATATGCAAATCAAGTTTGCTAACAACAAGCTCTGCTTATTTCATATGGCTCTGCTTTATTTCATATTTAACAAAAAATGGTCGGACACAGATATTTTCGATTATGCTCTTAGCTCAGAAAACCTCCGAGGAATGAACAAAGATTCACATAAAATGAGACAAGGTAGTTTAGAAAATACTTCTGATTATAGCATCAATATCATAATCAAATATACAAGAAAGAGATGGAAATTGAAGGCACAATCCTAGTCACAAAGGAATCCAATCAGGGTATTTTTTTAGTGGCAAGTTTTTGCCAATTGGCTAAGTTTATGGCATTTTTTAAAAATAAATTCTCTCAACTTCGATGGTCATGTACATGAGGGGGGTGATAATTACTGACGTTGATAGCTCAAAGATGATCTTTTTTTCAACGTCAGAAATGATCACCCCCCTCATTTACACGACCATCAAAGCAATCACTAACTCACTCCTTGAAATAAGGTCCACGATCCATGCAAAAATCAAAACTGATCTCATTCTTTCATGTGCTCAAGCCTTGAAAGCCAAGATCCAAGCTTCCAAGATGGTTCAGTTAGATGATGTAAAGGTTGATTACTGTCTCTATGCACTCCTACATTAAGAAATAACCTTTTCAATCCCTTGAAATATGGATCAATACTCTAGGTCACCTTTTATAATATATTTAAAATAAGATTATTTTTATTATCATTGTTTATTATATAAGGTGAATCAAATAAGGTCCACTATCCATGCAAGAGCCAAAACTGATCTTTTTCTTTCATTAAAATAAGATTATTTTTATTATCATTGTTTAATATAAAAGGTGAATCAAGTAAGGTCCACGATCCGTGCAAGAGCCAAAATTGATCTCATTCTTTCATGTGCTCAAGCCTTGAAAGCCACGCTCCAAGCTTCCAAGATGGTTCAATTAGATGAAGTAAAGGTTGATTATTTTCTCTATGCACTCCTACATTAAGAAATAACATTTTCAATCCCTTGAAATAGGTATCGATACTCTAGGTTACCTTTTATAATATATTTAATAGTCTGCCCATGATTTCTGGGGGGTCATAATTTCTGACGTTGATAGCTCGAAGATGATCTTTTTTTCAACGTCAGAAATGATCACCCTCCTCATTTACACCACCATCAAAGCAATCACTAACTCACTCCTTGAAATAAGGTCCACGATCCATGCAAGAGCCAAAACTGATCTCCTTCTTTCATGTTCTCAAGCCTTGAAAGCCAAGCTCCAAGCTTCCAAGTTGGTTCAATTAGACGATGTAAAGGTTGATTGTTGTATCTGTGCACTCCTACATTAAGAAATAACCTTTTCAATCCCTTGAAATATGGATCATTACTCTAGGTCACCTTTTATAATATATTTGAAATAAGATTATTTTTATTATCATTGTTTATTATATAAGGTGAATCAAATAAGGTCCACAATCCATGCAAGAGCCAAAAGTGATCTCTTTCTTTCATTAAAATAAGATTATTTTTATTATCATTGTTTATTATAAAAGGTGAATCAAATAAGGTCCACGATCCATGCAAGAGCCAAAACTGATCTCCTTTTTTCATGCTCTCAAGCCTTGAAATCCAAGCTCCAAGCTTCCAAGATGGTTCAATTAGACAAAGTAAAGGTTGATTATTTTCTCTATGCACTCCTACATTAAGAAATAACCTTTTCAAACCCTTGAAATAGGTATTGATACTCTAGGTCACCTTTTATAATATATTTAATAGTCTGCCCATGATTTTTGGGGTTACCCATGATTCAAGGGTTTTCCTAGTGCTTGCAGAGTGTAAACCAACCTCCATAAATAAATAAAATTGTACCATGTGTGAGAATCCACCTATGTGTATAAAGAACCTTCAACCACTTCCTTCCTTGAAGATTTGATCAATGCCCCAACAAATCGAAATCTATGCCATCAATCTCCAAACCTGCTCACTGCCTATGAAAAGTAAGTGCAGAACTGCACTCCATTCATTCAAAAAAATTGAATACATGCCAGAAGAGGATAACAAGATTTGGTTCAAATTTGGAGGGGGTAACATACACCTCTTTAAACTTTCGCAGACAAATTTCTATGCAGAGGGGTTCCCTTGTCCAACAAACAAGAGGTCTCGTGTCTAGCTGGGTCATCACCTTAAAATAAGATTATTTTTATTATCATTGTTTGTTATCAAATCTCTTTTAGAAAAGGTATCCCATCCTCAAAATCTAAATAAAGTGCTCAGAATTTCAACTGTCTACTTAAAAGGACAATTCTGGGCCCAAAAAACAAAATATGAAACCATTTTGAGTTGGCTTTCAAAATGCATACAAAACCATCTTAAATGCACACCTAGTGGAATATGAAGGCATATTCCTGTAGCCCCTCAAATGGTGCAAAACCATATAGCTTTCATAATTCATAAAGGATGTCTTTAGATGAGAGTTGTAGACATGAAATAAATCATGGGATGAAATCATACACCATTTATGACATTTCCACGTGATCATATTTCATTTCCTAATCCAATAAGTGGTTGTTGTTGCAAATCAAGGAAAATTTTCCTTCAAATCTGGTTGTGGCAAATCGATCTAGCACAAGCTTTCAAAATGCACGCAAGGGCCATCCAAATGATGAACTCATGCAAATTGCATCTATGGATTTGTAGTATCTTGGATGATTCTTCCTCTTATTTGTTCAAATATTCCAATATTGTCCTCATATTGAAGCAAGAGGTTTGCCAAAATGGTAGTTTCATGTTTTGTCAATTTTTACAACCTATGGACTAGTTTTGAGACATGCACTTCAAAGCCCACCAATCCTCCCCAAGATGATTTTGAGAGTTTTCTTTGATGTCTTGTAAAATATTTGACCTTATCTCGAGTTGATATTTGCCTTTATTCAGCACATAATGTATGTTATTCATACTTAAGATCATTTGAGCATGTGAAACTCATGTCAAATCATCCTTACTTAGCTCTGGAAAATGCATGCCATATTTTGATGAGAACCAATGTATATTATGTGGTTAATGCTCCATGCTCAAAATATACTCCAAAGCAGTGTTACCAACATCGGCCGAGAAATCGCCGATGTCTGAGAAATCACGAGTTTTTCAGCTCGACAATTTTTTCTCAAAAAATTGCCGAAAAAATCGGGGCGATTTTTTCCCGAGATATTGCATATTTTTTCCTAATTTTTTTCCAATTTATCCTGAGATATTGCCGATTTTTTCAAGGTGATCTTTTCTCGAGATATTGCCGATTTTTTCTCGATTTATCCCAAGATATTGTCAATTTTTCCCGATTTTTTCTAAAGTTGAAATTGAATATTTTTGTATTTTTTTAAGTTTGCTGATGCGTTGCCGAGATATCCCGAAATGATGTTTCCTAGACCCTGCCGATTTTTTCGCCGCGCCGATGTTTGCAACACTGCTCCAAAGTCTTCACATGCAAGTTATTGATCTTCCAAAAGGGTTACTTTGAAGTTCTCTAATATTTTTAGGGAGGGTGAGCTAGTCTTTTGTAAACTGCACTCCCTTTCTATCTCTTAAGTTTTCTTGATTGTATCAAAAAATAATTTCTCGTAAACAATCCCCTTCTTTTCACTCTTATATGTCAAATCCACCTTTGAGCTCATCGCTAGTCACTGCCTCAGTCTAGTGTTAAAGATAGAACAACATCGAGAGCCATTCTCCAGGAGAATGGAGGACCTAGTTAGGGACTAGTGATTTGATCAACTTAAATCAGTCTGGAACTGAAGCTCAGCTTGGGGCTGAGAGCCATTCTTTAAGAATGGAGGCACTTGGTCAGTTACCAATATGTTTGCGGCTACAAGACTCATTCTTGCACTATGAGAATGGTACCCTAGTCAGTTAACTAGGGCAGAGTAAGACCCCAGAAGGTACCCTAGGGCCCCCAGTAGTCTCTTGGGGTTCTTGGTATGGGACCAAGCAGGTTGATGCCATGGAAAAGCGCCTAACATGTGGTTAGGGCCCCTATATGTCTTTAGGGTATCTGGTCTGGGACCAGATAGTCTCTTGGGCACGAGGTCCAAGCAGATTCTGCAGGATGAGATAGAGACTTACTGATCTAGGACCAGGAAAATTCTTGGTCTGGGACTAAGAAGTTCCTGCAGGAGCACCCCTGGTAAGTTAACCAAGTGAGTCTTGATCAAGTTGACCAAGATGATGTCCTCTCTCCTAATCGGTTATTGCTAGGTTGTTTCTCAAGGGACTAGCCACCCCTTGATTATGTCACTAGCAACTAACCCTTAGGAGCAGTATTGAGGACTAAAGGATCGTACCATCTAGTTTGGATCTTCCCCTTATATAGTGATGACAAAATATATGAAACAATGTACCTTGAGAGAGAAAATATTAAAGTCATTGGTCTAGTTGATCCTATAGGTAAGTGTTTTTCCACCCTTATGATTCATCTTGATCTTGTGGGTTTGTGGGTTGTTTCATTGTGACCCCCTTGGTTGACTCATGGTTCTTTTGTAATACCTCAGTTTTGACCCCAATTGCATTAAATTATATATGATGTAAATAGCGTTATTAAATCATGGTGTGGAGCTCAAGGCCCCACCATGGATTTAGTATTTTATGTTTCAGCAATTAAAATCGATGCCAATGGTTATCGTGCTAGTCGATGGCACAATATAATTTTGGACATCATGTAAATATGCAATTAATAAAAATACCCACAACTAGCTATGTCAATGCAACATTAAAGAGATGGGGGCACGATTCCAAAAGGAATGGGGGGGGAATATTCAAACCCTTAAGCCAAAAGGGTAAAGCCAAACGTCAAAAGGAAAACCCATAAAGATGTCAACTACCCATTTTTTATTTTGTGCCCAGTCATTTAGAAATTGGTTGAGGAAGTTAATGCCTGGGGATGGGGAAGAGTATGACAGTCAAATTCGTGTAGGGAAAGCCACCCATTTTTGGGAAAATGAATTTTGACTTATGGGCCAAGTAAATACTTGGAAATAGAGGCCCAAGCCATTTTTCACCCATACGTTTTTCTCTCTCACGCAGCTAGAGCTCCTATGCATTTTCCCTTCACGATTTTGGAAGTTTCCTTCATTCCCTCCATGGCTGGGAGGTTGTTTTTGTAATGCTCAGTGGTTGGGATTTCTCCTTCACATTTTTCTACCGTTTCCTCATTTTTCCATGCCCAGAAATCCGTTTTTGTATTGCTGAGCGAATGGGCAGAAGAGAACCACAATTTTGGGGTTTATAGCAGTCGTTTTTGCTCTTGGAATGTCCATATGCGTTTTCTGAATTCAAATTCGCAATTTGAGTGTGAATGGAGGTCATTTTTCCCCTGTTAATCCCAAGGACATTTCCTGAAATCATATTACTCACCCAGGGTGTTTTCCCCATCTTCCATTTTCGTTTGTGGTTTCCAAATGTTTTTCTACAAACCCAAAACTTGTATTTGGCTGTAAAGTGCATCCTTGTGTTGGCTTGGCTGAGTAAGTCCAAGGAACCCATCTGTTAGATGGTGTTTGGATGTGATTGTTGGCTTGGCTGAGTAAGTCCAAGGAACTCATATGTTATTTGCTTGTTGCTTTAGTAGCCTGTGAAACCCAATTGTTTATTGGCTTGGTTGGATAGTCTTTGAAACCCAACTGTGTGTTGGCTTGACTGTGTGTGTATGGTCTTGCTATGTAAGTCTGTTGTTCCCTAGTTCCTTGTGGAAATCATGCCTAGCTTGAGGGTGGCAGTGGTGCTGAGAGATTGATGAGCACACTGGCCTATGGTTGGGTTGAACGTTGCAGTGACATAGCGGGTTGCGGGACAACTCCTTCTCAAGATAAGTATTTCTTATGTGTTTAACCTCTGCAATGTATTTGTTTATGAATTATTATGAACATGATGAATGCTTGCAATGTGTTTGCTTTCGTTGTATTTTCATTCATTATACATATGTTTATGTCTATTATTTGCAATGCATTTATGTTTATGTTCATGGGGCTAGATTTCTCGTTTTGATAGTAGCAGCAGTTTAGGTCGCTACCTCTCCTCAGCGAGGTAGAGGGGAGAGGACGTGACATCTTTAGCTTACTTGATCATAGCACTCTTATTGTGTGTGTACCTTTGTTATGATGACTCTTACCTTATGGGTTTTATCCTAAGTCATATTTACTTTATGGTTTTATTCATTAAACCTTCGACCATTTACTTTATGGTTTTATGAATAAAACCTTTGGTCCATTTTACCTTATGGTTTTATTTTATGACCATTTGACCATTCATTTGATTTATGTTTTATTTATTTGGACCTTTGATATACTACCCTAAGTCATTTTATTTTATAGTTTTATTTTATAAAATCCTGGACCATTTTATTTATATTTGACCTATGGTTCCCTATCTTAAGGATAAACAAAGGTTATAAATTTCTACCCTTGTGTCTCTCCTTCGATGCTCATGAGAAGCATGACTATGGTCTTTCTCTAGCGTGATCGTGTAGCGTGACTGGGTCCTTTCTCTTGCACCCACAATTCCTCTTCCTCCGCATGGTTGTTCACTTAGCGTGTCTCCTTTTGTGATTGTTCTCCCTTCAGCGTGAACCCAAGACTATACTCTTCTCATCTGCATGTTTCTCTGCGTGATTAAGTTCCTCCAGCACCAACGTGAACCCTTCCTCATTCGCCTGCTTCTTCGTACATGGATGCTCTATGCCCATGGATTCCATATAACACCAAAAAGAATCCAAGTGACTTGTAATTGATTCAGTTGAATTTGCAAAGAAACGAGGCAACTCTTCACTGTACTCTTTTGGCATAGGATGAGGTGCCTCATAGATTTCAGAGAAGTCCAGACGAGATAGAAGCTGCCTTTTGAGCTTGGTTGGATTTTCCTTGATTTCATTGAAAAAATCAAGAAATAAATTCGAGTTCATTATCATTTATGGGATGGGTTCACTTCTTAGTCGAGTCACGTTGTGCAGTCGCCAGGTGAACGAATTTTTGTGTTCACCAACAGATAATGTCGTAGGAGAGGTGAGTGAAACACATGCAGTGATTATCAAAATTAAGTAAATAAAATGTAATCACTGAAATTAAATTGGATGTGATATGAATGATAAGAATATAAATGCATTCACAGAAACTGAAAGGTAAATACGATGAACCAAGGTAAGCCTCTACCTCCCTGAGAACAATGCCAAAAATGTTATCACAAATGTTGTAGTTTCCCCAACAGATGAATCCTATACAGGATGGCAGAGGGGACATGCAACCAAAGTTATGACCTATAAAAACCCTAACCCACAGAAGATGGATGGTTGTCACGTCGATTAGGGATTCCTTCACTTTATGCCACTGAATGCCCAAGTGACAGTGGGGGAGACCCGATCTTATCCTGAAAGGACATATCTATAGATAATCACCAGGTCAAGCCCAAAAATATGAATACGTATGTTGAGAGTTGGAAACCCTAGATTTAAGGGATAAGCCACAGTTTAAGGAATATTCGAGTACGGGTGTTTAAGAAATATGGAAATGTTACTCGAATCTATTAATTCAGTGAATTAAGGAGTTTAAAATAGATCTAGGGTTGGTGTGCTTGTTCAGATAATCAAACCCTGGAACCTGAGGGGATTTAATTAGAAATGTGGAAAATACCCAGACCTAGGTTGATATAATGAATTTAGGCCTTCATCACACCTACTTGGATGTAATATTAAACAACAAAAAGTACCCAAGTGAAACCAGAACAAGAACAGGAGAAATTGGTTAACAGACCAAACAGGGGTGTTTTCTCCCAGACTGAAACCAATGTTTGGAGATGGGAAAAGGATTTCAAGCTTGACATTTTTGAGGGAGAGGAAGTTTTTTGGTATGCCAAACAAAACCCAAATCGCCAAAGTTGCCAATTCCTGGTGCAAATTGGTCCGATGATTTTTCCTACTTCTAAACGAGGGGTTTTCAATTAAGGAAGTGATGGGCAATGCATGCGGAAAATAAAAGAAGGAGAAATTACCTGCGAGACATACCTGGATCTTGCAAATGACCTCAGAAATGATGAAAAATGGCACTTTCCTGTCCAAATGAGTTTTTTTGGAGAAGATCTTAATGTAGTTGAGCCACAACCAATCACCCTATTGCCTCCTTCAACCTGCCAAACAAGAGAAAATCAAATGATAAGGAAAACGAACGAGATCTGTAAAATAAGGAAAAGGAAGGAAGTAAAAAATCATTAAGAAAGAAATAATCCTTGATCCGAACACCCAATAGTCGGGATGATGGTGAGTTCCTCCACAGAAACGCCCTCTCTCTCCTAGCGCGCCTCATTTCCTAAGATGAAGTGGGAAAAGGAAAAAATGCAACATGTATCTCGAATAAAACTCAATGTAGAAGAGTAGCAATGGAAATCATCAGATCATCAAATCATTCACTAGATACACAAAAGAGTAATCCCAGACAAAAATCTCTTTATTCAAATCCTGGTGTCAAAGCTCATGAATACAATGGGGGGGTCACCTCTCTTAAATAGTTTGAAAGACGTAAACCCTAAATTTCTTTTGCATCCAACGGTTGAGATTATAACATCATCAACAATGGATATCAACAATACACAGATCAATACATGGATCAAGTGACTAAGTCAAAGAGGGAGTGCACTTTGCTCAATGACGCCTCTCCTATGTGAAAGTCACGATATAACATAAAGTATAAAATGATAATGCATGAGAGGGATTCACTAGGGGATTAATTCACCCTAGGCCCCTTTACAACATCATAATACATGATATAACAATGAAATACATCAACAACCAAGTAAAGGGGGCGCCCCTTGGGGGGGCTTTCCTCACTAGCTAAGCCAAGATAAAATAATCCGGACATCTGCTGGCTAAAAACTATTAGAGGACTGTTCGGTACACTAAGACACATCATCTATTGAAATTTCAAGCCATTTCCTTGACCCAGGAGGCCAAATTGATTTTTTCAGTGATTTCTCTAGTTCATTTTTGCTTGTACAATCTCTAGAAAATGATAAATCCACCATAACTTTGTCCAGGGTGCAAACTAGGGGAAACTCACTGCTCTGGATGATATGGAGACATAGAAGAATGGTATAAGTGACTACTCATACCCCCTGGAATACTGCACTGCTCTAGGAGAACCCAACATATTGCCATCTGTAATAAAATTTGATCATTTGGCCAATAATTAAGTGATAATAATCATTTTTTGGGAGAATCGAGGCCAAACTCTCAAAATTGAAACTACATTATTGGTCCTGGGCATGTCTGGAACAAATCTAGACCATGTTGTATTTTGAGTCAGTACCTTGGGAACCGTGCTTGACTTGGTCAACTAGGTTGACCAAGTAAAAGTACCCAAACTAAATGTGATAAACTGTATCCATATGATCCTGAAGGAATCCAGGGTAAGAAATGCTCCAATAATGTATATCAAAACCAAGCTTAAATCAATTATTCATAATCATGGTGACCAATAATAATAACAGTAAGATGTACCTGTGCTTCTGAAGAATCTTGGAACTTTCTGAAAGTCTGTTTGTCCATGCCATACTTACAAAGGGTAAACAATATGCTATTGCTAGGTGAGGATGGACAACAAAGGCTGAGGCAAAATGGAAATGACTTTTGACTTCCTTTGACTTTGTGATTTATAATGACAAGTACACACAACCAAAGTGACATATCCATAGTAGATTGAACAATAGGGAATGGTGGTGTCTCACAGGTGGATGAGCTGATATAGAAAGTATCCATTCAACCTTAACAATCATGTCTATGACTCACTTCCAAGCTAAAGATCAAGCTCCATGAGGATCTTTTCTAGGACCTGTTATCACCAACCTTGTAGTTGCTTATGTGAGGTGGATCCATGATGGATGGTAGAGGGACAAGTAACTAAGGAGGTGGAACCAAGACTGCCTAGACTCCCAGATGGATGGTTGGTCACACCAATCAAGGCAGCCTTCACTTTATGTGTCTTAGCCCAAGACAACAAAGGGGGAGACCCAGATCTACTTTCGACAAGAGAGATCAAATCTAGACACCAGATCAAATCAAATGGACTTTGAGGTACGTAAGGCATAAGGTAATGGAAACCATAGATCTATGGATAATGTCACTAGGTGAACCCCAAGGCTTTGGATGAGGGTTTAAGAAGTGTGAGGCTTGATCCAAAGTGGGACACAGGTGACCTATGAAGTAAATACTAGATCTAGGGTTGAGGTACTAGCAACAAGTGAGGATATTCGCTGCCTTGGGAAACATGACCAATGCAAGGAGGTCAAGGACAGGATTGGGGCTATCTAGTACCGATGGACAGACTCGATGAAAGATGTGATAGAGACAAAGTACCCGAGTCACCAAGGAAAAGTCAGATTACAAGGAAAGGAAACCAAAGAGGGTGTAGCGCTAGAGTTGGATATCAGTGCTTGTCAAATCTAGGGCAATGGAGTCACTATCTGCCCAGCGTTGGAGGAGACCCACCTAGGAAATACCCCAATCTACAAACCCAGAAAGGTACTTTGGCCAAAAAAGTCAGTTTATGTGAGAAAACAGCAGCAAGGTGGTCAGCACTAGGGTTTGGAAGGGCAAATCCTCAGATCTAGGACAATCTAGAGACCACCAGCTCAGCGCTGGAGGAGAAATGGAATGAGGATGACCTGATCTACAAACCCAAGTTGGAAAAATGTCAAAAAAATCAGATCTGGGAAAAAGTCAGAAAAATGATGAGGAGCGCCAAGGTTCTGGAAGATAGTTTCTTAGATCTAGGGCCACTTGTCAGCATCTAGCTCGACGTTGAAGGTGATTTGGAGAGAGGAGGACTTGATCTACAAACCCAAGAAGGAATTATGCCAGAAAAATAAAATCCCGAAAAAAGTCAGAATTTCATGAGGAGCGTTGGGGTTTTAGCTGACAGTTTTCTAGATCTAGGGAAAACCATCCACTTTCAGGTCATCGTTGAGGGTGAATTGGGGAGGGGAGGACCTGATCTACAAAACCCAACTGTGGTTTGTCCAGAGATCGAGCGATTTATTTTTTAATATTTTTGGTTTTTTATTATTTATGGAATTTTCAGTAAAATGAAGAAAAGCATGTGTCAATGGATTGAGATCAAAAAGAAAGGAACTAACCTGCATATCTTACCCAAAAATCCTTGTAGATGCCTTGAAGGTGATGATCCTTACTATCCCGATCAATTTGAGAAGACCTGTGTGATTTTTAAGCCCAACGTTTTGCTCAAAGTGACCAATGCGACCTCTCTCTTGCACAAGCAAGCGTCAACAATATCAGATTTACTGTCATAAGAAAAAGACAAGATCTACAGAAAAATAACCGTGATGTAATCATAGATCATAATGAAGCTAATGAAAACCCCTTGTTACAGATGAAACTAGTCCAAGCGAGTTGAGGTCCCCCTGCAAAAACGCTTGAGTGAAGTCGCCCTCCTGTAGACAAGACAATGATCCAAAAAAAAATATAGATCTCACACAAATTCCCGAATGCTATGAAGCAAAATACTTTCCAATCACCATCTAAGAACACCAGATGCAAAGGAGATCCAAAAAATATCCAAAAGAAAGTTTTTCTATTAATTAGATCCAAGAGCCAAAGACCACCTACAAATGAGAAACTCTCTACTTTAAATAGGAATGAGAGAACCAAGATCCTAACCACTTTTCAAATGAGTGGCTAAGATTAAAAGATACAAATTTCTAATCAATGGTTGAGATGAGCTCAACATACAATACATGGATCAATATAACAATATAATATAAAAGTGGACCAAATCACCCAAAGAGAGGGGACCCCACTCAACAAGAAATAAATGAAGCACATGGTGGGTCCATGGAGTGTTAACTAACTCCCTCTGGGTGTCCCCATGGCACAATAAAAATAATATATATTTTTTAAACTGTGAAATTGTACCTCGAGGAAATCGTGAGCCTCCCAAAAGCTCCAGAAAATAATATAAAATGCCCAAAAAAAATAGATGGGGGCCCAATCAGGTGCTGCAACTACTAGAGAAGGTGCGGAGGACATCACTCTCATCATCATGACTCATCCCATGCCATTTCCTTTCCTTAGTAGCCCAAATCAAATTCTTCAGTAGCCATTTAATCATTTTTTAATCTGCCTTAGGAAACATGAACCTACCAAAACAGTCTCCTAGGGTGCCTGCGTTGTCCAACTTAGCCCACCAAGCTCTCTAGGATGGGGATAGTATGGTACAATCAAGTGGCTAGACCCCCTATGCCCTATACAACGCCTTAGGAGATCTAATAAGATCATCTCCCTACTTAGACATGACTTCTAGTGAAGCAAAACTACACCAAAAGAGTAAAATGAACCTGATCACCTCTGTAAGTGCCTAGAATTGACAACAAGCTGTCTCACTGGATTCAAAGAGTCCAAATCCATCTAAGGTATATACTCATACCCATTCCAGGTCTCCGCCTGGTCATCTGGAATATCCACTAGACAAAATAATCACCTATAAATGACCAGATACCAATAATATAACTCAGGTCGTCATCCATCTGCTGCAAGTGTTAAAAGGCTAAGACATGCTCTACAAATCATTTAAGTAATAATCATAAAAAATAGCAATCACCTCATTGATGGTACATCAACCAAATCCATATATAGGGTTTTATTTATTATTACTCAGACCATACTTTCAAGACTATACTCACTTCATAGTTGTAGTCAATTTGCTAATGAAGGGTGAAGGATAAAATTTACATGGTTAGGACAAAGGATGACCACCAACTCAACACTGTGACAATTTGGATACGGAAAATGAATACTCACTATAACCATGTGCTGGACAAACAATCAATGAAGGGGATGGCAGTGCCTCACAAATGGGTGAACTACTTCAGAGGTGCTTACTCACCTTGACAAATGCTCACAATCCAACTCAATACAAGTAAGGCCAACAATCTTTAGATAGAATTTTTAGGAACCATTGCTTTTTGGGCCTTTGATTTTCCATAGCCTCTATCTACGTATTTTTTATACGGACTTTAATTATTTAGGATTTCATGCATTCATGTATGTTGAAAAACACTACTTTTCATGAATGTTTATGATATTTCATTGCAATATTTTCAGAGCCAATTTCATTAGGCTAGCCTTATATTCACGTATGTTGAAAAACACTACTTTTCATGAATGGACTTTTTATAACATATTCATTGTATTTCCAAATACATTGTATTGATGGCAACGCTACTTGTTTTAGGTAAGCAAACACAACCTAGGAAACTCAAAGCCGAGACACAAATAAACAGGGAGGCTTGTCCAACAAAGGATCTAGTGGGGAAAGGTCCTCCATGCCACAAGTTGAGTAGTAAGTTGGGCGAAAACATAATTGGGAAGGTAATGGATGAGTGGAGACAAATGAATAATGAAACCAACACTAGCAAACCAAAACATGGTGGGAATGACTACCTCTATTCTCCCTAAGGAGGGTAAAACCAATGAGTATAGATCAAGAACTTCCAGTTCTTAGTAGGGACATCAATACATAATATAGATATACATCCAAGTCCACATATTTATATGACCGCCAGATCATGATACTAAGTGCTAACACATGTCACAAAAATGAGTATAAGAGCAGTGATAACCATAACACAAATATAATATACTCTGATTCATAAGCATGAAAATAGTCCATCTGAACCAACATCTGTCCAATAAGAAAACACTAATGCAAAACTGGGCACTGATATCTGCTTTGCACATGACTAAATGGCTACATCGATCCTCAAATCTGAGTATCCCGAGACTCAGTCCTAGCATGGGAGAGTATTATAGTCCACTGATAACATAATGATCCATCAAAACTGCTCATCTCAGCATCTCATATGTAGGAGATTTGGCTGAAAAATGTAATGAATCTGAAAAATAGAATATGGTAGCCCGAATACTATATATGTGATAACAGGACCCTTGCGTTGAATACACAAGAAAATGTAATGAAGAGATCCTAGGGAACACTTAGAATTAGCTCTCTCTTTCTCCATCTCACATCAAAACCCGTGGGCTCCGTGAGGAATTAATCATTACATTTGAACCAGATGGGCAACAATTTTAGATTTAGCATTTTTTTATCCACTGCTTTATTTAGACCTTTAACACTTTCACTTTATAGCCTTTTTTATTTGTGTATAAAGACAGTTTTGCAATTTCATTTACAAGCTTTTCATTTCATAATATATAGCATATAGATCATAATGCATGTAATGATGGTAGACATATTGCTTCAAGTTTTAGCACACAACTTCCTGGGCAACTAGGGGGAGTATCTAGAGTCAGAACCAAACATCGGGGGCAACCGACCAGAGAGGTCAAGGCTTCAAAACCCAACTCACCTAAGCTCAGGAACCAACACCAACAGGTTCTCCTGGCCTAGAAGGATCAAGTCTTCGGCAAGTTTTGTCACACAACTCAGAGCTGAGACACAAAACAACATGGGATCCATCATGCATAGAAGTCAAAATTGGGAAAAGATCTTCAATCTTACAAGTCTCGAACAGTCTAAGTCATTGGATAAATTTACAATGGATGACACTAGATGGACAGGGTCAGGTGATAAATGGAACCAACCTAGCACTAAGGTTTACTATTTGTACAAGCATGGCATGAGCAACAGTCTTAACCTCAAGTCCCTTGATTAGTCATAAGACAGGTTAAAGCGACGATACATATAAGCATAGGTCACCATAATCATCCTAACTTGATAAGCATAGGTGTCTGACATACATCATAGAGAAAAATCAAACCAAAGTGTATACCTGATCTCACCAAATATACCTGTCTCCAACTGATAGGCCCCTCTATAACTATGTGTACCAACTATGACCCGCTGCTCTGCTACAATGAACTAGATCATCACCAAAAGCATCTCAATGGACTCCTGAATCTCAGTCCTGGCACGAAAAATCTGATGAACAGGGATTTGAACTGACTGAAGCTATAAAGATCCATGCTAATACCCCATGTGAAAAGTAGCTCGGAATATAATAAAAGACCAGTTTGTATCCTGCATCATGGTAGCCCCGCTGCAAAATGTATATGTGATAACAGATCTTGGGGAACATTAGAGACCAATTTGTCAAATCTTACATTAAATTCATGGATGGTCTCATTTTCCTTCTTGTTGACCTCAAATAATTTATTTAGCAAGAACCTGTTCTCTGGATTAGATGACCAATCCTCTATAAGTTTTCTGGTAAAGGTATCATATCCATCTACCGATTTTGGAGGCAATCTATCAAACCAACTGCGGGAATCTCCTTCCAATGATGCTTTGAGGGAACCATATAGACATCTACAGCTTCGACCCTATATGCATCCATGTAATTCCATACTGATTCAATATGGTCTTCAATCGGGACCGCGAAGGATCCATTAAATCTTGGCAATTTATCAAAATACTTCTTAGGCATATCATTAGGAGCACCTTGAATCAGTGAGAAATTAAAAGGAGAAGTCCTGGCGCGGCTTTCGAAATGCCTAGGAGGATTGGTGTTGGCCATCAGAGAACTTACTCTGGGAGGACTATTAGAAGAGTGGGAGAATTCGAACTATTGGTTGGGGAATTTGGTTGAATGAAAACTGGACTTGATTGAAAAGCTTTGGAGTGGTTATCTAAAATATGTTGAGGCGAGTTAACTACCACATAGACATCTTCAGCTTCGGCCCTATATGCATCCATGTAATTCCATACCGATTCAATATGCTCGTCAATCCGGACCGCAGAGGATCCATTGAATCTTGTCAATTTATCAAAATACTTCTCAGGCATATCGTGAGGAGCACCTTGAATCAGTGAGAAATCAAAAGGAGAAGGTCTGAATTGGCTTTCGAAACGCTTAGGAGGATTGGTGTTGGCCATTAGAGAACTTACTTTGGGAGGACTATTTGGAGGAGTGAGAGAATTCGAACTGTTGGTTGGAGAATTAGGTTGGAATGAAAACTAATATCGGGCAGCCATGAAGATCTATGATCTTCAGATTCTCACCCACTAATATCGAGCAGCCATGAAGATCTACAATCTTCAGGCTGCCTTGCTACAGCTGTGACTGAAATTGAATGGAGATAGGGAATCTAGGGAGTATTGTTGCTCTGGTCGTTAATGGATCAAAGGAATCAATTAGATGGGAGATACCCTGTCTATTGCAGCTATGCCCTGAGTAGCGGCACGTTGTTGCAGCTGAATTCTGTTGCAGCTACCATGTGGAGAGATGATCATTGTTTCCACTCAGCATATGGAATTGGGACTGAAGAGTAACAGCTGGTACCAAATATTCCTTTCTTCTCCATACTAGGCAAGCTCAATGTTATCAGAACCAGACCGGTCATCGAACCGACAAAGCCCAAAATGTGAACCGGACCGGAACCAGGAAAAAACCGGTAGACAAAAAAATACATAAAATATTCATCTTTGGTAAAAAAAACATATATATTCATGTGCATACATATGAATTCAAACCATTAATACACAAATCTTTAAAGTTTCTCATATATATAGCAAGTACAGGTGCAAATAACCAAAATATCATCGAGTGCAATACATCATTGAAGTTCCGATCCAAAATACATCATTGAAGTTCTGAACCAAAATACATCATTGAAGTTTAGAACCAGAATTTGAGTTTTGTGGGTCCCCAAAAGGCTTCCATACGACACTATACAGACCAGACCAGTTCAGGCCAATTCAGGCTGGTTTGGTCCAGTTCTGGCTGGTTCAGGCCAATTCAGGCTGGTTTGGTCCGGTTCTGGTCAGTTCAGACTCGAAATACGGCCCAAGCAATTCAGGGGCCTGACTGAACCGAAAAACCCTGTAAACCGGTTAGACCGAATGGTTTTGCCTAAACCGGACCGGTTCCGATAACACTCGGCGCACTGCTACACCTGTGTTCCTCAAGGTTTGGACTATCTTTATAAAATCAAGACATATTAGCACAATTCAAAAGACAGATTTCTAACCATAACAATCTTAGGCATTAATAGAATAAGACAATAATAAATCATACCTATAAAGATTTAAGCTCAATTTGAGGAAAACAATCTGTCTGGTGTATGGAAATGAAGTAGGACAAGGAAAAAAGATATAATTGGTATGGTCAAAAAGGGCTATTCCAAGACCCAACATCTCCCCCCAACTATTTAGTTGCATGTCCTCACGCAACAACTTCCACTATTCTGAGTCTCACTCTGGACCTCGTTCATGGAGAGAGGAAAAATTGTAGGAAATTTCAGGTAGTTCACCCCCATCTAGATATCCATTACAGGAAACCCAATATATCCAGCATTGCCTCTCTTCTGCCTTTGGCAATGTATAATCGTCCCTGTATGGCTTTGTTGGCCACCATATAAGTGGAAACTTGTATTTGAGTCCCAGCCAGTGAGAGTCCCAGCCACTTCTTCATGCAATCAATATATCCTTCCACCCTAGGGAGAGTCTATTTAAAATTTCTAAAGTAATAAGGGTCCCTTTTCTTTAAAGATGAAGAAGAAGTTTGCCACCTGTGCTTGCTAACTTCAATGGCAAGATGTTGTTGTTTGGAGATCTGATCAACACAGGTGAAGATAACCTTCTCTTGCAGTTCCCTCAACTGCCGAGTCTTCATAGGAGATACAAGCCTCCTTCCATGGAGCATAAGGATAAGCCGAGGAGATTGAGGTTCACTCCTAATCCATAGATTGGAGCTGGCCTCATTCTGAGAGATTGTATGAAAAGCATTTTCCCACTATACATGATTATTAACAAAAGAGGCAAAGGCTCTCAACTGAACATCTCCCAAATAAGGGGCAAGGTTAGAGCGAATGTCCATGGGACAAGCCATCTCATGCAAATAGAGTTCACATAACAGATTATGTTCAGTGAAACTGCTCTCCACAAAGGTCTCCAAGAACTGGGTAGAGGGGTTCAACTGATAGGGTCTTCCTTCCTTTAGGGCTTTTAATTTAAACAAGGCCATTTGTTCTTACAAGAACACCAGATAGGAGGGAGATGGAGCTCTAAAGCTCATCAACTCCCGAGAGAGAGCGTACATTTGATCTTTTTCTTTCTGCATGGATTTGAATTTCTTCAATTCCTTCAATTCTTTTCACACCTCCTCCCACCGAAACCTTTGAAAAGTTATCTCCTCTGCCCATTTCTCCCTTAATTCTTTGATGCTCCTTCTGTATTCACAAAGGGGAAACACTCCTTCCTGACATTGGTCAACATGATCTTTCCAATTCTTCACTTCCACCTTCAACTGTGAGATCTCTACATCTTTCTCATCTTCAGAATCTGAATCAACAATTTCTTGAGAATTTTGCATCCCTACCTTGTCACCAGATGTCTCAGCCTTCCCACCTTGTATAACTAGTGTAACATCTTCCCCTTCCATCAATGTTGCAGGGGCCTCTGTCTGTGTGGCTGCTTCAGCCAACAATTTTGGGAATGCTGGTTCTTGTGTGACAACATCCCTCTTCTAAATCCCATCCCAAACAACTTCAGTCTAAGTTGCACTTTCAACAAACATTTTTAAAGATGTTGGTTCTTGTGGAACAACATCTTCTTGTGTCTCAAACTCGGCATCTTTTATTTGAGTTGCAGTTTCAACAAGAAGCTCTAAGGGTGCTAGTTCTTGTGTGATAGCCTCTTGTTTTTTAATTTCTTTTGACTGCTAAGGTTTCTCTTGAGTTACTTCAATGTCTCCTAAAAGATGAGATTGATCCAAGAATACTTCAGTATCCCCTGATGGCTGGGATTACATTTGTTCATCTTCTCCTGTTTCCTGGTGAGGGATTATGTCAAATTCTGGCTCATTTTCATCATTTGGCTCCACTGCAGGTACTTTTTCTTCTTCATTTCCCTGTGCAGGTTTTTGTGAAACAAATACCCACACTATGACTTTGTATCCTAACTAGTTAAATATCTCACCACACTCTGGACACACCACTTTTTCCAGTTCTTCACCTTCCTCAACAGGAGGTGCACCTTCCACAACAGGAGGTGCACCTTCCAAATGGTCTGCAGCCTCTACCAATGTATTCAACTTTTTCTCTACCTGCTTCTTGCATGTTTCTTTCTAGTTCTCCAATTTCGTCCGAAGCATTTGCACCTCTTCTTTCACCAGGCCATTTTCATAAACAAGACCCTCAATTTGAGGCTCTTCTGCGGCAGGTTCTTGTGGAGCAGCGTTTGATCGGGGTGTCAGAATGGGAAATTCAATATTTGCTTCAATGTTTGCCCATTTTACCTGCACCTCTTCTACCGCTGTGATAGACCTGGTTCTCCTTCTCTTCGCTTGCCATGATGACTGTCCTTCTTTTGATCTTCTTCTTCTTCTGTGTGGTGCAGGGGTTTCTAATTTCGCAACTTGTCTAGAAAGATTATTCCCCAATCCATCATATTCTCTTGTCTCTACCATCAAAATTTCTTCTTCAATTAAATTTCCCCCCAACTCAAGGGAGGATTCAATGGTAAAGATCTCCACATTCTCTTCTGCCATTGTAGCTTCCACAGCCGCAGCTTCCACTGCATCTAATGCTACTCCAGTCTCAACTTCTGTTGTTGAAGCTTCCATAATAACTATTCCCCATACAAAGTTTGCTGCCATTGTAGCCTCTTCCAAATCTTCCTCATGTTCATTTTGTTTTTGGTCTGCCACTATCTCATCCTCATTTTGGTCTGTCATTATCTCATCCTCCCCCCAACTGAATTGGAGGGACTTTGGTCCTCCTCTTCTATTTCAACACCCTCCAACTATGGGAGTTCCTGAATTATCCCAGGCTGAGCAAGAAACTGTGCCCAGGTTCAGTTTTGTTGTGCTAATGCCCTTAAGATGAGTAATTTATTGAGGCCATGGTTGGTAAGAGAAGAAAGTGGTTGTCAGGCTGTTCTCACAAACCCCGACATGTAACGTAGGGTTTTCAACAAATAAAATGGCATAATGAGTACATTTCCATGGCGTAGATGAGACAATAAGGGAAATTCAGAGAAGTAAAGAGTTTGGTACCTACCTTCATAGGTGATATATTTCTTCAAGAAGACTGCCACTTTATTCCAAGGACAGGGTAATGATTCTAGTGCTATCCCACGCCTTCCTTGACGAACCTATTCACTGGCTGCAAGAAAATCCTACACTGCAGCCGCACTGTGGGTTTTTCATCCAAACTAGGTCCTTCCTACTTGAGGCAAACCAGTAACCTCGGCCACAATTACTTCTGTGACTTCTATGCGCATACCCCTGACCTTCGAATGGGTGTTTGCCAAATTGAGGGTGAACTATAAAGTTGTTTCTGTATGAAAACCATTTAGGTGTTGAAAGTACTCAGTCCTTCCAGCCGCTTCAAAAATGAAAAAACCTCCACGTTCCTATGCATAGCCCCCTGTATTCACAGATTCATGTCGCGCTGGTATACCCATATCACCTCTCCTTCTTAGTTCTGATATCGATTTGGGAAATTACGGGTCCAAAAGTGGAAGTTGCAGCACAAGAACGTTCAATGAACAGCCAAGGTTGAGATTGGATATTTTAGGAAAGTTAATACAGTTATGATAAGGGAATAATTGGCAAGATTTGGCACAAATTAGGAAAAAGGTGATGCTCATGTAATAAGCCCAAGTACTAATTCGGACATATTGATTGACATTTAAATGGGTACGGGTTGCTCACAGGTATAAAAGACAAAGCATGATTAATTTTGTCAAATCCAATTTATGCCTAATCATGTAAATGGTCAAAATTTGTACTTTTGCAATATAGGATGAGTCGTGACTTTCCATAATGGTTCAGCGTGTCATCGCAGCCATCAATTGAAAACATAATTGTGCGTGTGCTACTATGATATTACCCACACCACTTTAATTGGCAAGTACATCCATGTTGGCTGGCACCCGTGGCGAATCAATAGCTGTCTTTTCCTTCTTGACGGAACTATAATTGGAGCTTTGAAATGAATTGGAACCCAGCTGAGTCACTGACAGCAAGATCTATGGACAAATTTGATGGAGTCACGGATCTTTTATGGACAAATCTGGAGGAGCCGCAACTGTGAAAATAAGAAAAGTAGGCAAGATATAGCAGAATCGTAGCTGGTCTATGGATAAATCGGGAGGAGTTGCAGCTGCGAAAATAATAAAAGTACGAAAGATATAGAAAAATCGAAGTTGGTTTATGGATAAATCAAGAGGAGTCGCAGCTGCGAAAATAGGAAAAGTAGGCAAAATTTGGCGGAATCGTAGCTGGAAAGTAGGACAAGTCTGGCAAAGTCACAGCTGTGAAAATAGAGAAATAGGCGAAATTTGGCGGTGTCGTGGCTGGAAAATAGGACAAGTATGGCGGAGTCACAGCTGCGAAAATAAAGAAATAGGCGGAATTTGGCAGAGTCGCAGCTAGAAAATAGGACGAGTCTGGCGAAGTCATAGCTGCAAAAATAAAGAAATAAGCAAAATTTGGCAGAGTCGTAGCTAGAAAATGGGGCAAGTCTGGCAGAGTCACAACTACGAAAATGAAGAAATAGGCGAAATTTCGTGGAGTCGCAGCGGGAAAATAGGATAAGTCTGGCGAAGTCACAGGGGCGAAATTTGGCGGAGTCGCAGCTGGAAAATAGGACAAGTCTGGCGGAGTCACAGCTACGAAAATAAAAAATCGGAGAAATTTGGCGGAGTCACGGCTAGAAAATGGGGCAATTCTCGCAAAGGCACAACTACGAAAAATGTAAAAATAGGAAAATCTTCAGTTGATTAGTTGCTGCTACTGAACTGTTCATCTTCTTCGAGGAGTTATTCATAACAGGAAAATAAGTTAAGGTGCTTGCAATCGTTTGGCCCAGTCGTGACCGCTGCTCCTCAAGTAGATTCTTGTACACATTCTTCAAAAGAAAACTGATAAAGCGTAAAAGAAAATAAAAATAAAAATAAAACAAAACAACAATTTTATTTATATACAGATTCCTATGTGAAAATTGTAGTGTTCTTTAAGAATTTACAGGAGCAGAAAAAAATTCCTTCCCTTAGATTAACTGATAATCTGGATCAACTGCAACACGCGAAATAAATGCATCCTTTGATATCGACTTATGATATAGTCACAGCCTGTGACCATTAGCAAGTAATGGCATATGTTTTTCATCAATAGTAACCAGGCGAACTGTGCCATTTTCAAACACTGTCTATTTGGTAGGGTCCCAACCATCTTGTACGCAACTTACTTTTAAAGTCCCTCTTGAATCTTGAATCATACAATAAGGCCTAGTCTTCTTCACAGAAGACTTTCTTCTTTGTGAACCGATCATGCCACGTAGAACGCTATTATTGAATTAACGTTGTCTGATGCACAACAACTGTGTGTTTCTCATCA
The DNA here is from genome assembly GCA_001517045.1 of Pseudotsuga menziesii. Classification (NCBI taxonomy): domain Eukaryota; kingdom Viridiplantae; phylum Streptophyta; class Pinopsida; order Pinales; family Pinaceae; genus Pseudotsuga; species Pseudotsuga menziesii. The sequence continues at coordinate 28,821 of LPNX010512909.1, read as the reverse complement.
AGTTCATTTAACTGATCCAATCTGTTCCTCTGAGCTTCTGTCAAATCTAAGTTTGCTTCTATGGTTGTCTTTAAAGTTTTAATTTCAAATTCAATGGGAAAGACAACATTCTTACCGTACACCAATTCGTATGGGGTGTGTTACCAACTTTTTTGTACCATAGTTGGGTTACCTGAGGAGCCGCCATTTGACAAACATGATAAATGTTTGTTTCCAGTGTATCAGATGATCCGCCTTCATTCCTAGCCAGTTTTGGCTAGTCAGTTTTTGTTTTGAATAATTTTGACCATGACCCCACGAGGTTTGTAATAAAATGTGCTAGTAGAGTGTTTTGAGTGGTTCGATCTCCTAAGATGTAGAATTTCAACTAAGGTATTCCAGGGAGTTTTTTGCCCTTGACAATTATGCTTTGCCTATAGCTGAGTATAATTGACGAGGTTTTCTCTCGCTTCCTCCAAAGCTAGAATGCCCGGTTTTGAATTCTGGGCCTTGGGGGGTTATTAGAGCCCAACTGAGTATGTATAAACCTACTAGACATTATAAGAATAGAGCATGGTCATGTCCTAAGTCACTAGGACCCTGAGAACAAATTTCAAAATTTTTTTACCGGATGCGTTCGATTTAGGATTTTAATTATTTTTCTAATTTTTAATTTTTCCTAAGTTTTTAATTAAATTTTTCCATAATTTAAATGGAAAAATTCAAATTGTAATAAGTTAGCCATCCGGGGTCCGAATTCAGTAATTGAAGGCTCTAACCTTAAGCCAAAAATCATTGGTGATCAGCTGGCCAACTATCCCCAAGTTTCAGATGTTCATTCAGCCTCATAATTAATAATTTCTCAAAAAAGTCAATTACGAAGAAATTATTAATTAAAATATTAAAAAATGAATATTTTGGATAAAATAAAAAACTCTCCAAAATTAACCAAATTGAATAAAATAAAAGGATAAATGACATGGCACGAAGCATTTATGATGATTCCAATCAATATCGCTCAGTTTCAGATCAAGTATCAGAGTGTAGCAGTTGAACTATTAGTCAAAAATTTGCCCTCTTTGGTCAAATCCGTTTTTGGCTGAAGTGTGAGTTATCTATTGGTTGGGTGATCATTACGAGGGAGGATGAGCCACCTCACCCCCCGCATTACTCCAACACTCATTTACAACTCAGTTGCAACTCAATTCAACTCCAAAACACCATGCCGAGCTCATTCAATTACTCCGGTGTTACTCTTAGTCTGGATTTAGGGATTTGAGCCCTATTTTCTTTCCTTTTTGTATAAGTAAAGGCCCTTTTGAGCTCTACACCATCGGATTTTTGGCATAGAAACTCTGGAGAATTTCTATTGTAATATTTTGCTTAAGATTTAATAAAGTTGATGACTTTGGAGGTCAAAGCGAAAGCTCTATGTTGGTCATGATTCACCGTGTGAGGTGATACTTTTCTTTGTTCCTTTCTTTATGGATTCTTAAGCATTTGATTATGTAAATTTGAAGGTTAACAATCTAGCACTATTTCATATAATCTATGCTTTTCTCTTGAAGACTGTGTGCTTTCAGGTATTGTTCGATATATAGGGGCTTTTTTATGGTTAACATTCATTCTGTAGGTTCCACAAGAAGTCATTCTCCTTCTGGAAAATCGAGAAGCACAATTTCTTTGCCTCATCCATCAAGTAAAAGAAATCTTTTCCGGTTACTTTTCTCAAGTTTAATCTAAGTTTCTCCTTTCTCAATATTTCCATGTGTCTCATGTTCGTTTTGACCTAAGAAAGTAGCTTAGGTTTTGATCCCAAGTGCCACATAATTTTGGGGCTACTTCTCTTTCCCCACTAGCATCCTTGCGTACATCCAGTTAGTCTGGACAATTTCGGGACTAGTGCTTCTAGTGGTCACCTTGTTCAAAGGTTGATCTCACCTTTTGTTGATTATTGGTTGATTTCCCCCCCCTTCTTCTTGGTTGGATTTGGCCTGCTTCCACTTTATTGTGTGTGTTTTTTCCTTGGTTTTCTTCGCTACCCTCTTTTTTCATTTTTTTTGCAGCCATTTTTCTCTCTTATCGCTGTCATGTTTTTACCATTTTTTGCAGCTTATTGATTGTTTAGTTCGCTGCCCTATTCTTCCCTTCTTTTGCACTCAATTTCCTGTTTTTTGTTCCTTCTTTTTGCCCCTCTTTTTCTCCTTTGTTTCAGCCCTCTTTTTCCCTCTTTTTGCTCTTTTCTATCTTCTTCTTTTTTCCCTCTTTGTAGGTTTGAAGAAAAGGTTCTCAACAAAAAGATAAATCACTCTCCTTTTTACATAAAATCCACTAATAAAGTTTCATGTTAGTCTTTTAGCTTTATTTAAAAAGTCCTTTCAAGGGTTGAATTCCCAAGGCAAATTGTAAAGCTCAATAAAGTTTATCTTTTTGTTTGAGTGGGGTTTTTAAGCCCCCACTCTAAACCTCCCCCATTTGGGGAGGTTTGTCATGTTCTTATTTTTATGTGCTTATTAGATTAGATGTGCTTATGCTTAGAATAATCTCATTATCTTTCTTAGAATACTAATTTCTAGATTAGCCCATTTTGCTTCATTAACTAAGTTGATTACTTCATCTCTTAAATTTTTATCTTTCAATAAGTAAATCAACTGTTTAAAATAGAAATCTCTTGAATCTCATTTTGTGGATCAAGATGCTCTCTATCAGAGAGTTGTCTTTTATTTCGATTTTTACTTACCCACGTGCTCTCTCGATTAGGGCCTAAAAACCTGAAAGAAATTCTTGGGTAGATTAGTCTTTTTTACATTTTTGTAAGTTGATTAATAAATCTTTAAAGTCTCTTGAACTTGCCGTAATCCAAGTCAAGAGCATTCTTTATCGGAGAGCATTCCCACTGCATATCCTTGCATCAAGCATACAGTTTAGCTAAGTCTTTTGAACTTCTGTCATAAGACAAAGTCAAGAGCGCTCTCTGTCAAAGGGTTTCAATCAATTTAGTTAATAAAATTTTGCAACTCACATTTCCCCACTTAATTAATTTATCTTGTTGTTTCCTTGCCTGAGTATGCTCTGACCGACCTAAAAATCGGAATACCCATAAACAGCATTGGATTGTTAATCTTACAAGACTCATCTTCATAAAAAAATTTACCCCATAATCGACGCACCGGCATTGCATAAAACTTCCTAAGTCATTCCTAGTAAAGGTGCCGAAACTCCCCGCTGTCTAGAGTCTCAGCTTGCTGGTCAATCTTCGCGATACCAGCCTGAGATACTGGGCGGGCCGTCATGTTTCCAACGGATTAACTTGGAATATTTTCCCATTTGATATTGTGATACCTTTCGTTGAATCCCTAAACAAGACCATTTAAAAAACATTTAAAATATACCAAGAGCACTCGCATAACATCCACTAGCTTTATTTCAGGACTTGGTTTTATCTCTTTAATCATTACAGAGCTTCGACTCCATAAGGCACAGGTTTATTAATTTATGCATGATTGTTACATCTGGATCATTTGTCTTTAGCTTATAAAATCTTTATCTATGAATGCATCTTTATCTCACAAGTCTTGATATACTGTTCATCTTTTAATCCAGTACAACAACGTGGATTGCGTTTGTCTTGTATTCAAAATTTATAATTTTAAATCATCTTTTATCATAATAACTCCTAAACAACACCCATCCGCATCTAAATATAAAAACTTAACTTAAAACATTGAGCCATAGAAAACTTTTTGTTAGGGACTACCCCCCTTGGCTTCATTAGGAGTTAGCCTAAATGGAGGAGCTAGGAGTAGGTGACAGTACCTGGCTTTGTGCTTGCCCCCAAGGTCACACCTCTCCCACTTTCCTAAGTGAGGAGACAACTTTCGAAAGATTCTGCTGCTGGTGTGCAATCGGCGAACAACATCTTTTGGCGATGTTGTCGGGGACAAATCTTTTTGTTCGTGGACGACCTTTGTTTATTTTTAGTTATTTACCTTTTTGGTAGATTTTTAGTTCAATCACTCTCCAAAATTAGACTGGAATCCACCTGGTGACTCCACTGTCAGTTAACACCTCAAGGTATTCGACTAGAAGAAACTCTGAAGGTTTGCTCAGTTTCATCCTTGACCCTGAAAAAGTCTATAGGAGGAGACTGAACAAACTAGCTTCTCATAGGATCCTTGTGGAACTAGGATCTGAGTCTGTTTCAAACATCCACTTTTTATTTTAAGAAAACTTAGAAAATTTTCAAAACAATAACTGTTTCCTTGACACCATGGGTGAGTTTTTTACTCAACTCAATTTTACTCAGATAGCAGGTTAGCCTCATGACATTCCTGAGAAGGCTATTGATAAACTTATGACTTTTAATGGCACTGATGCCTCTACCTCTGCTGAGCAGCATATCAAAAACTTCTCTAGACACTGTGGTTCGTATGTCAGGGGTGCTGATAAACATGAAGATGTTTACATGACCTTGTTTGCTCTATCTTTGGATGGCAAAGCTAGGAATTGGTATGATAATTTGCCAAAAAACTCTTTCACTACCATAGCAGATTTCAAGACTGCTTTCCTTGGAAAGTTTGGCAATAAGAAGGAACCTAGGCATCTAGTAGCAGCTTTGACTAGTATGAAGAAATCTGAAACGGAAACCATGGATGAGTTCAATAATAGGTTCACTGAGTTGTCAAATTCCATCCCTACCACTTATGCTCCTCCTGCAGCTTCTACCTTGGATTATTACATTGAAGCATTAAGTGGCAAGATCGAATACTAGATTAGAGACAAGGAGCCTACTACTTTACTTCAAGCTCAGAATTTGGCCATTCAAATTGATAAAAACATGCAGTCTTCAGGGGAGTCAAATATCCAGGGCTACTCTAGATCATCAGATCCTCTTAAAACTATTGAATCTAAAGGGAAAGAACCGTCACACGAAGCTTATGAGAAGAAGCTCATGGACCTGACAGAGAAAATGCAAGACATGGAGAGGAAACACTTAGCATAGATTAAAGAGGTTTAGAAAAAGGTCATAACTGTTGAAAGAACTCAACCTTCGCCACCTCCTAGACCCTTCCCTGCAAGGCAAACATGGCAGAGAAAGAATTCCAACCATGAGCAGAGGCCTCCTCATCAGCTAGAGGCTACTAATGTGGTTGAGCCTTACAAACCATTTTGTAGGGCATGCAGAGATTTCCATGAGGAATCGAGCTTCCATTATGTGTGCTATGTTCAAGAACATGGTTATCCCAAGGGTTGCGGTCCCAGTACGTCTGCAAGCGAGCCGGAATTCATTCACAATGTAGGAGACATCTATGTTGACCATAAGGATAGTTGGAATCAAGCCAACCAATCTCATCAAATGGTTGATTACTTAACTGAGTATTATGGGGAAATGCCTTCAAATAGCAACAACGTTTAGAATTTTAAAGGCATAACATATCAAAGAAGACCAAGGGAAGGGCCATCTACCCAAACTGCTTCAAAGGTAACACTTTTTTACATTCCTCCAGAAATAAATGATAAGTTAGATTCTGTTGCTCTAACTTTTTATTTAGGTAGTTGGTTAGCAAACTCCAAAGTTTCGGTTCCCGTTCTAGAGTTATGTAAAATCCCTAGTCAAAAGGAGAAATTGTTGAAAATGCTAGAGCCTCAAGTTGATAATGATCCCCTCCCTACCTCAAAGATAGTTGTACTTGAAAGGCCTACAACTCCCAAAAAAGTAACTTTTGCCAATATAATAGAACAACTTCCATCCAGTCAGGAAAGTGTCTGTGGAGACCCCCCTGTAATCTTGCATACTAGGGACCCAAGAAAAGAAGATCACCCACCCTTCTACATGTCATTGATGATAGGTGATTTTCTCCTGCACAACTGTATGCTAGATTCAGGCTCAGGATCAAATATTATGACTAAGAAAGACATGCAACAACTTGGCCTTAGAACCACTCGCCCTTACCAGAATGTATGTGCCATGGACTCTAGACCCATCAAAGTTGAGGGTATGATTGAAAGGCAGCACATAAGATTGGCCAAGTATCCGGACATCCATGTTACCATGGATATCCTCATCATAGATGTGCGGGATAAATGGGGCATGCTATTATCTAGAAAATTTGGTGCCACTTTAGGGGGATCCATCCAAATGGATTGGATGTACGCCAATGTACCTGCATCAGAAGATTCATTGTTTAAGTTACATACTGAGAAAGAACGAAGATATCATGTAGAAAGCCCAGGGAAACCATCAAATGAATATATCAACTACTCAAGTGGACTACGAATGTACGAGATCAACTCCACTTTCTTAGAGCCTATCCAAGAAGAAATTAAAAATGAAAAACTTAATTAATTGTGGGGGATGAACTTTGATGGAGCTTATTCTAAAGTAGGAAGCCTATCCAAGAAGAAATTAAAAATGAAAAACTTAATGAATTGTGGGGGATGAACTTTGATGGAGCTTATTCTAAAGCAGAAAAAGGGGTTGGGATAGTCATTATTTCACCAAAAGGTAAGGTTTTCAACTTTGCTTTCAGATTGGAATTTGAGGCAACCAACAATGTGGCAGAGTATGAGGCATTTCTACTAGGCATTGAGATTGCCAAGGACATGGGGATCAAATTGCTTAGTATTAAGGGGGATTCTAACTTAATTGTCCAACAAGTTAAGGGTCAGTTTGTATGTAACTGTCAAAGATTAAAAAAGTATAGAAATGCAATCTGGGATACAATGGAATTTTTTGATGCCCTTAATATAGAAGCAATCCCTAGAGATTATAATAGTGCCACCGACCAACTAGCATTTGCAGCTTCAGCCATCAGATGAGATGTTAGAGGAGGATTGTCTTTTAGAAATTAACTTTAGACCTTCGATTCCTAATAATATTGAAGATTGGCAAGTTTTCCAAGATGATAAACAAATATTGAAATTTATTAATCATATTGATGAATTTTCCAATTATAAAACCAATGAACGTCAGGAAGGTAAAGAATATCAGGATGAGGGTAACCGCTTCAATCCTGTGACATGTGGCTTTGTTGCCTTAGAGAACATTTTTGATAGACAGGATAGAAGAGAGAGTAGTGTCGAACAAATGAATCCGGGTGAGTACATAGAAATTAACATTGGAACGGAAACAGAACCAAAAATAATAAAAATTGGAAAATGTACCTCTGAAAAGGAAAGGAACAACCTCATAAACTTGGTAAAAGAATATAGGGATGTTTTTGCCTTCACTTATGACGAACTTAAAGCTTATAGCGAAGATGTTTTTCAACACACCATTCCCTTGAAACCCGAATGTCAAAAAGGAAAGCCTTTCTGACAAAAACTTAGGCAAATAACTCCTAAGTTGGCACCAATTATAAAAAAGGAGCTAGAAAAGATGTTAGCAGCAGGAATAATAGCTCCTACGAGACATTCAACGTGGTATTCTAACTTAGTGGTAGTTAGAAAAAAGAACGAGAGTTTAAGGATATGTATAGATTTCAGAAATCTAAACATAGCATGTCAGAAGGACAATTACCCTCTCCCCAACATGGAGACCCTCCTCCAATGGGTCACTGGATCGAGCATGATGTCAATGCTTGATGGTTTTTCATGCTATAACCAGGTTGTCATCCAAGAAGAGGATAGACACAAAACCACTTTCACAACCCCTTGGGGCACTTTTGAATATCTGAGAATGCCCTTTGGCCTTTTAAATGCCAGAGCTACTGTCCAAAGGGCCATGGATTATGCTTTCAAGGAGTTGATAGGTAAAATCATTGAGATCTACCAAGATGATCTTATTGTGTTTTCGAAAGAAATATCCAGCCATGTTGGTCATCTCTGTTGAAATACTGAGAGGGGGGGTGAATCAGTATTTGTACTATTTAAACTTTAATCAAAAGCAGGTTGCTGATCACCAATCATAGCACATCATCAATAAGTATAAAGACAGCAAGATGCACAGTACACAACAGTTTTTAACGTGGAAACCCAAGTTCTAGGGGTAAAACCACGGAAGCCTTTTTAATAATAATTGTCCAAAAATAACTGGATGAAAGGAACAACTGCCTTATTATATAGACTTCAATTTTTCAGCTTCAACTGAAAGGAGACTACGACCCCCTGATTTACAGGCTACGACCTGAAGGAAGCTGCCACTTCCTAGTTTTCCGGCTTCCACCGGAAGGAGGCTACGACCTCGTTTCCTTGCCCCATCCTGCCACCCTAATAAGAAGAAGATTGCCGAACCTGTGGACCTGTCACACACCAAACTCTGCTGCTGATATTCTCTGCACTCTAGTCACTGTCAAATCATTTTTCTGCCCATGATATCACTGTCATATGCTGCTCATCAAGACTGCTGGTTACTTGCATGTCCCTTCAATAGATCTGTGCTATGTCTTGAATTTCCTGCTGCTGATAACCTCTGCTCACTGTTCACTGCCAATTCAGCCTTGTCACTAACACACACACTGCTCTATTATGTACAATCTTCAGTCATCATCATAGTGAATAGCATCATCATAGGGTATGCATCCTTATCATCATCATATTCAAAAGTTCATCATATAGAGGTGCATCATCATGCGGTATAGAATTTGTTTCATCAATATAGCTTGAATCATCGTATATATATATATATATATCATGCATCAATATACCACATTACTACTGTATATTCAGACACTTGTGCACTCTGCTGGACTTTTCCTTGTACACAAAAATATCTCTGTACATATTAACGGCTATTCACATCATTGAATATAGATCACAATCATACACATACTGTATGCATCAATATAAACATACCTTGAACTGTGTAGGCAACTTTTCTCCTGGGCTGTGTATGTCAGAGGCAAGATCAGACTTTGTACCTTACTGCTGGGCTGTGTATATCCAAGATAAAAGCAAAGTTCTGGTCACTGCAAACTATCCATGCTTGAACTGCTCAAGCCAAAATTTAATTTACTGCTTCTCAAAAATGAACTTCTCAGCTGCTAACAAGAAAGTATCCTTCCTCTGCTGTTGTCCATGAAAACTCAGACTTTAAACCAGCAAAATTCCTTCCTCTGCTAATTAGTGCATCATACTGTGTGTATCATCTGTAGAAGACCCTGAGAGCTTCTCTGCAATTCGGGAATGCTCCTTCACCTTAGTCTGCTGCTACCTTCTATCTGTAGACAACCTGAACATGTGTGCTCAGACTGTCCACACTTAAAGCAGTAATGGAGCTTAACCAGAATTTGGACTGTATTCTCTTTTCAAACCGTGGACTGTGGGACTGTCCAAAGAAGGCAGCAGTAAAACTTTCATACAAAATAGAGCTGTCTCAGTCAATCTTTCTCAGACCAGTGAAGCAGAAGGCTCAGCTCTTTCAATAGAAGAAGACTTCAGCTGCTGCCTCAATCTATATTCCACCCGAAATTCAGAGCTCCCTTACATCTTGCTGCTACCACCAAATTTTTACCACAGACATCAGAGCTGTGTTTTCTATATTTTTTTCTTTTAATGGTGGATTGCTCTCACTACCTGTTTATGAAAAATAAAAAATAAAAACTCAGAGGAGTCATCCGATTTCCCAGAAATTCTTTGCTACTGCGAGCTATTACTTCAACCGCGAAAGAACCTCGGTCATTAAAATATTAATCCACTTTCAGACTTGTTGATGGTTACAGTCTGGTGCATAAAACCTTGAAGTATAGTTCAAAAAAAATGAATGAATGCTGTGTAAAAGGGGCAGACTGTTGCTGTAATTTATACCAAAGAAAAAAAAACAGCGAACTTCTCTGATATGCTGTGTAAAAAGGGCAGACTGCTGCTGTAATTTATACCAAAGAAAAAAAACAGCGAACTTCTCTGATCAGCGAGAGTCCTCAAAATATAACCCGGCGAAAATTGGATGAAAGGTTCACGGACCTATGCCTCAATCAAATAAAAATATAACCCGGCGAAATTTCTCAGCTCAGCGACTAACTCATTGATCTCACAATTTGCTTTAGACAAATGAAGGTATTTTTATATGGTTCTCAGTCCAAACCGTAATAAAAAGATAATAAAAAAAATCAAGAGTATCATTATGCAAGTTCATGTCATGGAGGCTCAAAGTTAGTGGCCCAACGTGTAGTTGAATAGTGGACATTGAAAATTCTATGTAAAATAGATACATGTAAGTATTGATATAATTTAATTTCGGGGCTGTTGACTTTTAAAAGTGAAGTCCCCTTTTTTTGTTTGTTTTTTTGTAATTTTTTTTTTTAAATTGTTTTAACTTTTTAGATGGGTAGATATTAGGGGAAAAAAAAATTAGATTTAATATTTTATAATTTTATTTTGGTTATGATGGGTAGTCATTAGGGGTTAATTAAAAGATATTGGATTTAATATTTTAATTTTATTTTGGTTATTTTAATGATTATCAATGTGTGTGATTATAAAAAATAATTATACTTTATCACTTATTAAAATTTTATTAGAGTTTTATATGTTAAAAAAAATGTTCTTAGGGTATTTAGTTGTTAGAATTGCCACTCTACAGGGTGTTCAGGGCTTTTGCCATTGTCCCAAGGGCTCCAAGAGCTTCAGACTTGGGCTTGGACAAGATCAAAAGGTCTCCTTAGACACTGACACTTACTCAATCCTCAGAGGCTCCTCAAGGGGCACTAAAACACACTAACACACACCTGTTGGCATCAATGACAATTTAGTCAACAATCTCCCCCTTTGTCATCGATGACTACTCCAAAGCTCCCCCTTCAAACGAGCTTCCTTTGACCACACAACTCCCCCTTAGATCATGCTTCTTTTACTTACCTTGTTCAACTTTTTCTCCCCCTTTGGCATCAATGGCAAAGGGTACTTCTGCCATGAATTCAATTAGGAGATAGTATGACTCCCAATTTTTCTCTGAGGTACTCAAAAGTCTCTCTTGGGAGAGGCTTAGTGAAAACATCTGCAACCTGTTCTTTTGTCCCGATATATTCCAACTTGATATTCTTTTCTGTGACTTGTTCCCGAAGAAAGTGAAACTTGATTGGAATGTGCTTGGTTTTGGAATGCATAACTGGATTTTTGGAGATACTGATGGCACTCGTATTGTCACATAGAATAGGAATCGGTTCATTACATGTCACATGTATGTCTTGCAGGGTTTGCTTCATCCAAAGAATCTGAGTACAACAAGCTGCTGCTGCTATATATTCTGCTTCTGCGGTTGATAAGGACACTGAAGATTGCTTCTTGCTTGACCAAGATACCAGACAACCACCTAAAAAGAAGGCCGTTCCACTAGTGCTTTTTCTATCAGCAACACATCCTGCCCAATCTGCGTCTGAATATGCTATCAATGTCAGATCATTCCCTTTTGGATACCAAAGTCCAAAATCAACAGTTCCTTTGAGATACCTAAAGATCCTTTTAACTGCTATAATATGATTTTCTTTTGGGGCAGCTTGAAATCTTGCAACTTGTCCAACGGCTTGCATCACATCTGGTCTGGAGGCAGTTACATATAGTAGACTACCGATCATTGACCTATAGAGCCTTTGATCAACTTCCTTAGATTCATCATCTTTGCTTAGCTTACAACCGGTGAGCATAGGGATACTCACAGGTTTACAGTCTTCCATCTAGAATTTCTTCAACATCTCCTTAATGTATTTTGCCTGGGTAATAAAAATGCCTTCTGTTCTTTGAGATATCTGGAGTCCCAAGAAGAAGGTCAATTCACCGAGTAATGACATTTCAAACTCTTTTTGCATGCCTTTAGCAAATTGTTGACTCAGTGAATCATCATCACTTCCAAATATGATATCATCAACATAAACTTCAATGATGAGTATGTTGTCATTGTCTTGTTTGATGTACAAATTGCTATCTGCACTTCCCCTCTTAAATTCTTGTTGTAGTAAGTACCTGTCCAATCTGGAGTACCAAGCTCTTGGAGCTTGTTTTAGTCCATATAGGGCCCTTTTTAGTCTGCATACATGGTCCTCGTCTTCTAAAAGTTGAAATCCTTCTGGTTGTTCGATATAGACTTATTCTTCCAATTCCCCATTTAGAAAGGCTTATTTTACGTCCATCTGATACACTTTGATGTCTTTGGAGCAAGCGTAGGCTAATATCATTCTTATAGCTTCCATTCTGGCAACTGGTGCATATGTTTCTTCAAAGTCTATTCCTTCGATCTGAGCATAACCCTTACACACCAATCGAGCCTTATTTCTGATTACCTATCCATCTCCATTCATTTTGTTTCTGAAAACCCATTTTGTGCCAATAACATTTTTGTTATGTGGTCTCGGAACAAGTTCCCAAGTTTCATTCTTCTTGATTTGATCTAGTTCTTCTTCCATAGCTTTAACCCATTGTTCATCTTTACTGGCCTCAACAAAAGTTCTAGGTTCAGTTGTAGACAAAAGAGAGAAGTGTACCTGCTCATTTCCTCTGGATTGTCTTCTTCTGGTTCCTATTCTGGCATCCTTATCACCAATAATCTGATTTGATGGATGATTCTTCTGGTACCAATTCTTAGGTGATGGATGATCTTTTTGTTCTTCTTGTTCGACCGTTGGTTGATTCAGTTCTTCATCTTCAGTGAGTTGCTCTTCATCCTCATCAGGTTGTTCTTCCATTTTAATTTTCTTCATACCTCTTTTCTTGGAACCTTTCTCTTCTTCATCGTTTGATTCTTCTGAGTCTTCTCTGGATGATGTTAGTATTCCTTCAACTATCTTCACGTTAATGCTTTCAATCACTTTGTCTAATCTCAGATTGCAGCATTTGTAAGCTTTCCTCTTGGATGAATATCCAACAAATATTCCCTCATCTACTCGAGAGTCATATTTTCCAATCTTCTTATCATCTCTTTTGATGTAACACTTGCTTCCAAAGATTCTGAAGTGCTGTACACTTGTTGCTCTTCCGGTCCATAGCTCATAGGGAGTTTTATCATTTTTGTTTCTGAGTAATCCTCTGTTTAAGATGTGTACTGCTGTATGAACTGCGTGTCCCCAAAATTTGTCATTTAACTTGGATTCATTCAACATGGTTCGAGCCATCTCCATTACTGATCTATTCTTTCTTTCAGCAACTCCATTTTGCTGTGGTGTTTTGGCTACTGAAAATTGTCTCTTTATTCCATGCTCTTCACAGTACTTGTTGAATTCATCAGAAGTGAATTCTCCACCGTTGTCAGATCTAAGACACTTGATTCGTGACCCTGTTTCATTCTCGACCAGTTCCTTGAACGTTTTGAAACATTCAAATGCTTCTGATTTCCTGTTGAGAAGACATACCCATGTCATCCGGGTATAGTCGTCAATAAGTAGCATGAAGTATTTTTCACCATTCAATCCTTTGCTTTTGGTTGGTCCACATAGATCCGTGTGAACAAGCTCCAAAGGTTTTGTAGAAGAATGCTCTTTCGTCTTAAAATGCACTCTTGTTTGTTTTCCATGTTGACACTGTTCACATACAGAGTTAGCAGGTTTTGTGACTTCTGGCATATTTCAAACTGCTTGGTTTTTGTAGATTTTCACCAAATTGGATAAATGTATATGCCCCATTCTTTTGTGCCAAAGCCAGCTTTCATCTTCTTTTTCCAAGTGACATTTTTCAGACTCAATCTCATCTAACACATATATGTTGTTTGAATTCCTAGTGGCTGTGGCTACTAACTTCCTTGATCCTTGCTTTCTTATTTTACATCCTTTTGAGTTGAAGATGAGTTCATGACCTTGATCACACATCTAACTGATACTTAGCAAATTATGTTTCATGTTGTCTACAAGCAGGACATTTTCAGCCAAGGAGTTTTTACTTCCGAGCTTTACTGTGCCCTTTCCCAATACTCTTGCTGAATTGTTATTTCCAAATGATACAGATCCTTTATCCTTTTCAATATTGACGAAAGCATCTTTGTCACCTGTCATATGCTTGGAGCAACCACTATCATCATACAATTTTCCAGAGCCATGATTCTGAGCTTGAAGAGCAATACCACATTCATAGTTGTTGTTATTGTGTTTAATCCACACCTTGTGGGGCAAGTCCTCATTTTTTACTGTTGGTATCCTCGTTCTGCAATTTCTGGCTATATGACCAAAGTTGTTACACTTGTAACATTCTATTTCTGATCTCAAGGGATCAAATCAGTTGTTGTACTGTGGTCGTCTAAGGCTTGCAAGGTTATTTCTTGTCTCAAAGTTTCTTCTTTGAAAACAGTTTACAGCTTTGTGTCCAAATCTTCCACATGTAAAGCAATGACCATAAAAGAAGTATCCATACCTGCGAATATATGGAGGAGGTGCTTTTCTGTGATCTGATCTTTCTACTGGCCCCTTTTCTAATACAGGTTGTTCTGGCTGACGTTCGATCTCTTCTTCATTCTTGTAGTCCTTGACAACGTCTGCATACCTTCTTGGCTTCTTTTCATTGTCTCTCAACATTGAGGTTGAGGCTTCATTTGTATTCTGCTTGTATCCTATACCGGTCTTGTCGAAGAATGACTTTTGATTGCTGATCATTTGTTCTAGAACCTTGGAACTGTTGTCATAACCTTTTGCAATATCTTTCATCTGCAGCTTGTTCTTCAGAGATACTATCTCAGCCTCATAGTTCTCCTTTTCTCTTATATTTGTCATTAGTTGTTCAGTGAGAGAGTCTTCAACTCATTTGGCTTCTTCTAGTTTGGTCTTCAAGTCAACAATGGTTTGTTCAAATCGTTGTTCCTCTTCCTTAAGCAATCTATTTTCTTTCCTGACTTTCTTCAGCTCTTTCAAGGCACTTACAAGTTCAGCCTCAAGATCTACCTCTCCTTCATCTTCGGATTCTTCCTTACTATTATGATCCTTATCCGAGCCGATTGCCATAAAGAGTACCTTGTTAGGTTCATCGTCATCATCAGAATCACTGTCACTATCGGAGTCACCACTGGATGAGTTATTGTCTCTTTTTGTGTAGAGACTTTTCTTGTTTGCAAACTTTCTTCTGTTCTTATTCTTGTAATTATTGTACTTCTTGTAGGGTTTAAAACTATCATCCTCTTCACCATCTGAGTTCTTTGCATATGGACATTTAGAAGCAAAATGACCTATCTTTCCGCATGAAAAACATTTAAGAGGTAACTTACCTTTGTATTTTCCAGTGCCTCTCTTTAATTTCCGAACAAAGTTGGCTATTTCTTCATCATCGGATTCATCACTTGTCGGTTTATCTTTCATTGATTTGTTCTTCCCAGCTTGTTTGGAGGAGGCCTTGAATGCTGCTTCCTTTCTTGACGTATCTTCATCTTCAATTCTCATTTCATAAGCTACTAAAGTGCCATGCAGCTGATCCACTGTCATAGTATCTAGATCTATTCTTTCTTCTAAAGCAGAGATCTTGGGGTTGAACCTTTTGGGAAGAGTTCTTAGAATTTTCCGAACAACTATAGTCTCCTCAACCTCTTCTCCTAATCCTCTGATGGTATTCACGAGCTGATCAACCCGAAGAATATAGGCTGCTATGTCTTCATCTTCATTCATTTTTAGCTGTTCAAATTGTCCCCTATAAGTTTGAAGTTTGGCTTCTTTGACTTTGTGATCTCCTTCATATGTGGTTTGGAGTTTGTCCCACATTTCCTTTGCAGAGGGACAGTTCATCACTTTGTTGAATACAGATTCGTTTCTAGCACTTAAAAGATGGTTTCTGGCCATTGAGTTGTTGTTGTATTGAGCTAGCTCATCTGCATTAGTTGGCACGGTCTTTGGTACTTTGTACCCATTCTCGATACTCTGCCATATTTGGATTCCTTCAGCTTCTATGAAAGCTCTCATTCTTATACTCCAGAATGCATAGTTGCTCCCATCAAACAAGGGTGTTCCAGATTTGCTTTGTTTAGCAAATTTCCCCATGGTTACCTTCCAGCGGTTAGTCTGTTCTGAAGGAACTTGGCTCTGATTCCAATTGTTGAAATACTGAGAGGGGGGGTGAATTAGTATTTGTACTATTTAAACTTTAATCAAAACCAGGTTGTTGATCAGCAATCATAGAACATCATCAATAAGTATAAAGACAGCAAGATGCACAGTACACAACAGTTTTTAACGTGGAAACCCAAGTTCTAGGGGTAAAACCACGGAATCCTTTTTAATAATAATTGTCCAGAAATAACTGGATGAAAGGAACAACTGCCTTATTATATAGACTTCAATTTTTCAGCTTCAACTGAAAGGAGGCTACGACCCCCTGATTTACAGGCTACGACCTGAAGGAAGCTGCCACTCCCTAGTTTTCCGGCTTCCATCGGAAGGAGGCTACGACCTCCTTTCCTTGCCCCGTCCTGCCATCCTGATAAGAAGAAGATTGCCGAACCCGTGGACCTGTCACACACCAAAATCTGCTACTGATATTCTCTGCACTCTATTCACTGTCAAATCATTTTTCTACCCATGATATCGCTGTCATATGCTACTCATCAAGACTGCTGGTTACTTGTGTGTCCCTTCAATAGATCTGTGCTATGTGTTGAATTTCCTGCTGCTGATAACCTCTGCTCATTGTTCACTGTCAAGTCAGCCTTATCACTGACACACACACTGCTCTATTATGTACAATCTTCAGTCATCATCATAGTGAATAGCATCATCATAGGGTATGCATCCTTATCATCATCATATTCAAAAGTTCATCATATAGAGGTGCATCATCATGGGGTATAGAATTTGTTTCATCAATATAACTTGAATCATCATATATATATATATATATATATCATGCATCAATATACCACATTACTACTGTATATTCAGACACTTGTGCACTCTGCTGGACTTTTCCTTGTACACAACAATATCTCTGTACATACTAACGGCTATTCACGTCACTGAATATAGATCACAATCATACACATATTGTATGCATCAATATAAACATACCTTGAACTGTGTAGGCAACTTTTCTTCTGGGCTGTGTATGTCAGAGGCAAGATCAGACTTTGTACCTTACTGCTGGGCTGTGTATATCCAAGATAAAAGCAAAGTTCTGGTCACTGCAAACTATCCATGCTTGAACTGTTCAAGCCAAAATTTAATTTACTGCTTCTCAAAAATGAACTTCTCAGCTGCTATCAAGAAAGTATCCTTCCTCTGTTGTTGTCCATGAAAACTCAGACTTTAAACCAGCAAAATTCGTTCCTCTACTAATTAGTGCATCATACTGTGTGTATCATCTATAGAAGACCCTGAGAGCTTCTCTGCAATTCAGGAATGCTCCTTCACCTTAGTCTGCTGCTACCTTCTGTCTGTAGACAACCTCAACATGTGTGCTCAGACTGTCCACACTTAAAGCAGTAATGGAGCTTAACCAGAATTTGGACTGTATTCTCTTTTCAAACCGTGGACTGTGGGACTGTCCAAAGAAGCCAGCATTAAAACTTTCATACAAAATAGAGTTGTCTCAGTCAATCTTTCTCAGACCAGTGAAGTAGAAGGCTCAGCTCTTTCAATAGAAGAAGACTTCAGCTGCTGCCTCAATCTATATTCCACCTGAAATTCAAAGCTCCCTTACATCTTGCTGCTACCACCAAATTTTTACCACAGACATTAGAGCTGTGTTTTCTATATTTTTTTCTTTTAATGGTGGATTGCTCTCACTACCTGTTTATGAAAAATAAAAAAATAAAAACTCAGAGGAGTCACACGATTTCCTAGAAATTCTCTGCTACTGCGAGCTGTTACTTCAACCGCGAAAGAACCTTGGTCATCAAAATATTAATCCACTTTCAGACTTGTTGATGGTTACAGTCTGGTGCATAAAACCTTGAAGTATAGTTCAAAAAAAATGAATGAATGCTGTGTAAAAGGGGCATACTGTTGCTGTAATTTATACCAAAGAAAAAAAAAACAGCGAACTTCTTTGATATGCTGTGTAAAAAGGGTAGACTGCTGCTGTAATTTATACCAAAGAAAAAAAACAGTGAACTTCTCTGATCAGCGAGAGTCCTCAAAATATAACCCGGCGAAAACTGGATGAAAGGTTCATGGACCTGCGCCTCAATCAAATAAAAATATAACCCGGCGAAATTTCTCTGCTCAGCGACTAACTCATTGATCTCACAATTTGCTTTAGACAAATGAAGGTATTTTTATATGGTTCTCAGTCCAAACCGTAATAAAAAGATAATAAAAAAAATCAAGAGTAGCATTATGCAAGTTCATGTCGTGGAGGCTCAAAGTTAGTGGCCCAACGTGTAGTTGAATAGTGGACATTGAAAATTCTATGTAAAATAGATACATGTAAGTATTGATATAATTTAATTTCGGGGCTATTGACTTTTAGAAGTGAAGTCCCCTTTTTTTGTTTGTTTTTTTGTATTTTTTTTTTTTAAATTGTTTTAACTTTTTAGATGGGTAGATATTAGGGGAAAAAAAAAATTAGACTTAATATTTTATAATTTTATTTTGGTTATGATGGGTAGTCATTAGGGGTTAATTAAAAGATTTTGGATTTAATATTTTAATTTTATTTTGGTTATTTTAATGATTATCAATGTGTGTGCTTATAAAAAATAATTATATTTTATCACTTATTAAAATTTTATTAGAGTTTTATATGTTAAAAAAAATGTTCTTAGGGTATTTAGTTGTTAGAATTACCACTCTACAGGGTGTTCAGGGCTTTTGCCATTGTTCCAAGGGCTCCAAGAGCTTCAGACTTGGGCTTGGACAAGATCAAAAGGTCTCCTTAGACACTGACATTTACTCAACCCTCAAAGGCTCCTCAAGGGGCACTAAAACACACTAACACACAGCTGTTGGCATCAATGACAATTTAGTCAACAATCTCCCCCTTTGTCATTGATGACAACTCCAAAGCTCCCCCTTCAAACGAGCTTCCTTTAACCACACAACTCCCCCTTAGATCATGCTTCTTTTACTTACCTTGTTCAACTTTTTCTCCCCCTTTGGCATCAATGGCAAAGGGTACTTCTGCCATGAATTCAATTAGGAGATAGTATGACTCCCAATTTTTCTCTGAGGTACTCAAAAGTCTCTCTTGGGAGAGGCTTAGTGAAAACATCTGCAACCTGTTCTTTTGTCCCGATATATTCCAACTTGATATTCTTTTCTGTGACTTGTTCCCGAAGAAAGTGAAACTTGATTGGAATGTGCTTGGTTTTGGAATGCATAACTGGATTTTTGGAGATACTGATGGCACTCGTATTGTTACATAGAATAGGAATCGGTTCATTACATGTCACATGTATGTCTTGCAGGGTTTGCTTCATCCAAAGAATCTGACTACAACAAGCTGCTGCTGCTATATATTCTACTTCTGCGGTTGATAAGGACACTGAAGATTGCTTCTTGCTTAACCAAGATACCAAACAACCACCTAAAAAGAAGGCCGTTCCACTAGTGCTTTTTCTATCATCAACACATCCTGCCCAATCTACGTCTGAATATGCTATCAATGTCCGATCATTCCCTTTTGGATACCAAAGTCCAAAATCAACAGTTCCTTTGAGATACCTGAAGATCCTTTTAACTGCTATAATATGATTTTCTTTTGGGGCAGCTTGAAATCTTGCAACTTGTCCAACGGCTTGCATCACATCTGGTCCGGAGGCAGTTACATATAGTAGACTACCGATCATTGACTTATAGATCCTTTGATCAACTTCCTTAGATTCATCATCTTTGCTTAGCTTACAATCGGTGATCATAGGGGTACTCACAGGTTTACAGTCTTCCATCTGGAATTTCTTCAACATCTCCTTAATGTATTTTGTCTGGGTAATAAAAATGCCTTCTGTTCTTTGAGATATCTGGAGTCCCAAGAAGAAGATCAATTCACTGAGTAATGACATTTCAAACTCTTTTTGCATGTCTTTAGCAAATTGTTGACTTAGTGAATCATCATCACTTCCAAATATGATATCATCAACATAAACTTCAATGATGAGTATGCTGTCATTGTCTTGTTTGATGTACAAATTGTTATCTGCACTTCCCCTCTTAAATTTTTGTTGTAGTAAGTACCTGTCCAATCTGGAGTACCAAGCTCTTGGAGCTTGTTTTAGTCCATATAGGGCCCTTTTTAGTCTGCATACATGGTCCTCGTTTTCTAAAAGTTGAAATCCTTCTGGTTGTTCGATATAGACTTCTTCTTCCAATTCCCCATTTAGAAAGGCTGATTTTACGTCCATCTAATACACTTTGATGTCTTTGGAGCAAGCGTAGGCTAATATCATTCTGATAGCTTCCATTCTGGCAACTGGTGCATATGTTTCTTCAAAGTCTATTCCTTCGATCTGAGCATAACCCTTACACACCAATCGAGCCTTATTTCTGATTACTTGTCCATCTTCATTCATTTTGTTTCTGAAAACCCATTTTGTGCCAATAACATTTTTGTTATGTGGTCTCGGAACAAGTTCCCAAGTTTCATTCTTCTTGATTTGATCTAGTTCTTCTTCCATAGCTTTAACCCATTGTTCATCTTTACTGGCCTCAACAAAAGTTCTAGGTTCAGTTGTAGACAAAAGAGAGAAGTGTACCTGCTCATTTCTTTCGGATTGTCTTCTTCTGGTTCCTATTCCGGCATCCTTATCACCAATAATCTGATTTAATGGATGATTCTTCTGGTACCAATTCTTAGGTGATGGATGATCTTTTTGTTCTTCTTGTTCGGCCGTTGGTTGATTCAGTTCTTCATCTTCCGTGAGTTGCTCTTCATCCTCAGCAGGTTGTTCTTCCATTTTAATTTTCTTCATACCTCTTTTCTTGGAACCTTTCTCTTCTTCATCGTCTGATTCTTCTGAGTCTTCTCTGGTTGATGTTAGTATTCCTTCAACTATCTTCACGTTAATGCTTTCAATCACTTTGTCTAATCTCAAATTGTAGCATTTGTAAGCTTTCCTCTTGGATGAATATCCAACAAATATGCCCTCATCTATTCGAGAGTCATATTTTCCAATCTTCTTATCATCTCTTTTGATGTAACACTTGCTTCCAAAGATTCTGAAGTGCTGTACACTTGCTGCTCTTCCGATCCATGGCTCATAGGGAGTTTTATCATTTTTGTTTCTGAGTAATCCTCTGTTTAAGATGTGTACTGCTGTATGAACTGCGTGTCCCCAAAATTTGTCATTTAACTTCGATTCATTCAACATGGTTCGAGCCATCTCCATTACTGATCTATTCTTTCTTTCAGCAACTCCATTTTGCTGAGGTGTTCTGGCTACTGAAAATTGTCTCTTTATTCCATGCTCTTCACAGTACTTGTTGAATTCATCAGAAGTGAATTCTCCACCGTTGTCAGATCTAAGACACTTGATTCGTGACCCTGTTTCATTCTCGACCAGTTCCTTGAACGTTTTGAAACATCCAAATGCTTCTGATTTCCTGTTGAGAAGACATACCCATGTCATCCGGGTATAGTCGTCAATAAGTAGCATGAAGTATTTTTCACCATTCAATCCTTTGCTTTGGTTGGTCCACATAGATCCGTGTGAACAAGCTCCAAAGGTTTTGTAGAAGAATGCTCTTTCATCTTAAAATGCACTCTTGTTTGTTTTCCATGTTGACACTGTTCACATACAGAGTTAGCAGGTTTTATGACTTCTAGCATATTTCGAACTGCTTGGTTTTTGTAGATTTTCACCAAATTGGATAAATGTATATGCCCCATTCTTTTGTGCCAAAGCCAGCTTTTATCTTCTTTTCCCAAGTGACATTTTTCAGACTCAATCTCATCTAACACATATATGTTGTTTGAAGTCCTAGTGGCTGTGGCTACTAACTTCCTTGATCCTTGCTTTCTTATTTTACATCCTTTTGAGTTGAAGATGAGTTCATGACCTTGATCACACATCTAACTGACGCTTAGCAAATTATGTTTCATGTTGTCTACAAGCAGGACATTTTCAGCCAAGGAGTTTTTACTTACGAGCTTTACTGTGCCATTTCCCAATACTCTTGCTGAATTGTTATTTCCAAATGATACAGATCCTTTATCCTTTTCAATATTGACGAAAGCATCTTTGTCACCTGTCATATGCTTGGAGCAACCACTGTCAACATACCATTTTCCAGAGCCGTGATTCTGAGCTTGAAGAGCAATACCACATTCATAGTTGTTGTTATTGTGTTTAATCCACACCTTGTGGGGCAAGTCCTCATTTTTTACTGTTGGTATCCTCGTTCTGCAATTTCTGGCTATATGACCAAAGTTGTTACACTTGTAACATTCTATTTCTGATCTCAAGGGATCAAATCGGTTGTTGTACTGTGGTCGTCTAAGGCTTGCAAGGTTATTCCTTGTCTCAAAGTTTCTTCTTTGAAAACAGTTTACAGGTTTGTGTTCAAATCTTCCACATGTAAAGCAATGACATAAAAGAAGTATCCATACCTGCGAATATATGGAGGAGGTGCTTTTCTGTGATCTGGTCTTTCTGCTGGCCCCTTTTCTAATACAGGTTGTTCTGGCTGACGTTCGATCTCTTCTTCATTCTTGTAGTCCTTGACAACGTCTGCATACCTTCTTGGCTTCTTTTCATTATCTGTCAACATTGAGGTTGAGGCTTCATTTGTATTCTGCTTGTATCCTATACCGGTCTTGTCGAAGAATGACTTTTGATTGCTGATGATTTGTTCTAGAACCTTGGAACTATTGTCATAACCCTTTGCGATATCTTTCATCTCCAGCTTGTTCTTCAGAGATGCTATCTCAGCCTCATAGTTCTCCTTTTCTCTTATATTTGTCATTAGTTGTTCAATGAGAGAGTCTTCAACTCGTTTGGCTTCTTCTAGTTTGGTCTTCAAGTCAACAATGGTTTGTTCAAATCGTTGTTCCTCTTCCTTAAGCAATCTATTTTCTTTCTTGACTTTCTTCAGCTCTTTCAAGGCGCTTACAAGTTTAGCTTCAAGATCTACCTCTCCTTCATCTTCGGATTCTTCCTTACTATTATGATCCTTATCCGAGCCGATTGCCATAAAGAGTACCTTGTCAGGTTCATCGTCATCATCAGAATCACTGTCACTATCGGAGTCACCACTGGATGAGTTATTGTCTCTTTTTGTGTAGAGAATTTTCTTCTTTGCAAACTTTCTTCTGTTCTTATTCTTGTAATTATTGTACTTCTTGTAGAGTTTAAAACTATCATCCTCTTCACCATCTGAGTTCTTTGCATATGGACATTTAGAAGCAAAATGACCTATCTTTCCGCATGAAAAACATTTAAGAGGTAACTTACCTTTGTATTTTCCAGTGCCTCTCTTTAATTTCCGAACAAAGTTGGCTATTTCTTCATCATCAGATTCATCACTTGTCGGTTTATCTTTCATTGATTTGTTCTTCCCAGCTTGTTTGGAGGAGGCCTTGAATGCTGCTTCCTTTCTTGACGTATCTTCATCTTCAATTCTCATTTCATAAGCTACTAAAGTGCCATGCAGCTGATCCACTATCATAGTATCTAGATCTATTCTTTCTTCTAAAGCAGAGATCTTGGGGTTGAACCTTTTGGGAAGAGTTCTTAGAATTTTCCAAACAACTATAGTCTCCTCAACCTCTTCTCCTAATCCTCTGATGGTATTCACGAGCTGATCAACCCGAAGAATATAGGCTGCTATGTCTTCATCTTCATTCATTTTTAGCTGTTCAAATTGTCCCCTGTAAGTTTGAAGTTTGGCTTCTTTGACTTTGTGATCTCCTTCATATGTGGTTTGGAGTTTGTCCCACATTTCCTTTGCAGAGGGACAATTCATCACTTTGTTGAATACAGATTCGTCTATAGCACTTAAAGGATGGTTTCTGGCCTTTGAGTTGTTGTTGCATTGAGCTAGCTCATCTGCATCAGTTGGCACGGTCTTTGGTACTTTGTACCCATTCTCGATACTCTGCCATATTTAGATTCCTTCAGCTTCTATGAAAGCTCTCATTCTTATACTCCAGAATGCATAGTTGCTCCCATCAAACAAGGGTGTTCCAGATTTGCTTTGTTTAGCAAATTTCCCCATGATTACCTTCCAGCGGTTAGTCTGTTCTGAAGGAACTTGGCTCTGATTCCAATTGTTGAAATACTGAGAGGGGGGGTGAATCAGTATTTGTACTATTTAAAATTTAATCAAAAGCAGGTTGCTGATCACCAATCACAGCACATCAACAATAAGTATAAAGACAACAAGATGCACAGTACACAACAGTTTTTAATGTGGAAACCCAAGTTCTAGGGGTAAAACCACGGAAGCCTTTTTAATAATAATTGTCTAGAAATAACTGGATGAAAGGAACAACTGCCTTATTATATAGACTTCAATTTTTCAGCTTCAACTGAAAGGAGGCTACGACCCCCTGATTTATAGGCTATGACCTGAAGGAAGCTGCCACTCCCTAGGTTTCCGGCTTCCACCGGACGGAGGCTATGCCCTCCTTTCCTTGCCCCGTCCTGCCACCCTGATAAGAAGAAGATTGCCGAACCTGTGGACCTGTCACACACCAAACTCTCCTGCTGATATTCTCTGCACTCTAGTCACTGTCAAATCATTTTTCTGCCCATGATATCGCTGTCATATGCTGCTCATCAAAACTGCTGGTTACTTGCGTGTCCCTTCAATAGATCTGTGCTATGTGTTGAATTTCCTGCTACTGATAACCTCTGTTCACTGTTCACTGCCAAGTCAGCCTTATCACTGACACACACACTGCTCTATTATGTACAATCTTCAGTCATCATCATAGTGAATAGCATCATCATAGGGTATGCATCCTTATCATCATCATATTCAAAAGTTCATCATATAGAGGTGCATCATCATGGGGTATAGAATTTGTTTCATCAATATAACTTGAATCATCGTATATATATATATCATGCATCAATATACCACATTACTACTGTATATTCAGACACTTGTGCACTCTTCTGGAATTTTCCTTGTACACAACAATATCTCTGTACATACTAACGGCTATTCACATCACTGAATATAGATCACAATCATACACATACTATATGCATCAATATAAACATACCTTGAACTGTGTAGGCAACTTTCCTCCTGGGCTGTGTATGTCAGAGGCAAGATCAGACTTTGTACCTTACTGCTGGGCTGTGTATATCCAAGATAAAAGCAAAGTTCTGGTCACTGCAAACTATCCATGCTTGAACTGTTCAAGCCAAAATTTAATTTACTGCTTCTCAAAAATGAACTTCTCAGCTGCTAACAAGAAAGTATCCTTCCTCTGCTGTTGTCCATGAAAACTCAGACTTTAAACCAGCAAAATTCCTTCCTCTGCTAATTAGTGCATCATACTGTGTGTATCATCTGTAGAAGACCCTGAGAGCTTCTCTGCAATTCGGGAATGCTCCTTCACCTTAGTCTGCCGCTACCTTCTGTCTGTAGACAACCTGAACATGTGTGCTCAGACTGTCCACACTTAAAGCAGTAATGGAGCTTAACCAGAATTTGGACTGTATTCTCTTTTCAAACCGTGGACTGTGGGACTGTCCAAAGAAGGCAGTAGTAAAACTTTCATACAAAATAGAGCTGTCTCAGTCAATCTTTCTCAGACCAGCGAAGCAGAAGGCTCAGCTCTTTCAATAGAAGAAGACTTTAGCTACTACCTCAATCTATATTCCACCCGAAATTCAGAGCTCCCTTACATCTTGCTGCTATCACCGAATTTTTACCACAGACATCAGAGCTGTGTTTTCTATATTTTTTTTCTTTTAATGGTGGATTGCTCTCACTACCTGTTTATGAAAAATAAAAAAATAAAAACTCAAAGGAGTCACCCGATTTCCCATAAATTCTCTGCTATTGCGAGCTATTACTTCAACCGCGAAAGAACCTCAGTCATCAAAATATTAATCCACTTTCAGACTTGTTGATGGTTACAGTCTGGTGCATAAAACCTTGAAGTATAGTTCAAAAAAAATGAATGAATGCTGTGTAAAAGGGGCAGACTGCTGCTGTAATTTATACCAACGAAAAAAAACAGCGAACTTCTCTGATATGCTGAGTAAAAAGGGCAGACTGCTGCTATAATTTATACCAAAGAAAAAAAACAGCGAACTTCTCTGATCAGCGAGAGTCCTCAAAATATAACCCGGCGAAAATTGGATGAAAGGTTCACAGACCTGCGCCTCAATCAAATAAAAATATAACCCGGCGAAATTTCTCAGCTCAGCAACTAACTCATTGATCTCACAATTTGCTTTAGACAAATGAAGGTATTTTTATATGGTTCTCAGTCCAAACCATAATAAAAAGATAATAAAAAAAATCAAGAGTATCATTATGCAAGTTCATGTCGTGGAGGCTCAAAGTTAGTGGCCCAACGTGTAGTTGAATAGTGGATGTTGAAAATTCTATGTAAAATAGATACATGTATGTAAGTATTGATATAATTTAATTTCAGGGCTGTTGACTTTTAAAAGTGAAGTCCCCTTTTTTTTGTTTGTTTTTTTTGTTTTTTTAAATTGTTTTAACTTTTTAGATGGGTAGATATTAGGGGGAAAAAAAAATTAGATTTAATATTTTATACTTTTATTTTGGTTATGATGGGTAGTCATTAGGGGTTAATTAAAAGATATTGGATTTAATATTTTAATTTTATTTTGGTTATTTTAATGATTATCAATGTGTGTGCTTATAAAAAATAATTATACTTTATCACTTATTAAAATTTTATTAGAGTTTTATATGTTAAAAAAAATGTTCTTAGGGTATTTAGTTGTTAGAATTACCACTCTACAGGGTGTTCAGGGCTTTTGCCATTGTCCCAAGGGCTCCAAGAGCTTCAGACTTGGGCTTGGACAAGATCAAAAGGTCTCCTTAGACACTGACACTTAATCAACCCTCAGAGGCTCCTCAAGGGGCACTAAAACACACTAACACACACCTGTTGGCATCAATGACAATTTAGTCAACAATCTCAGGAAGATATTTGAGAGTTGTAGGAAATATGGCATTTCCTTGAATCTGGCTAAGCCAGTCTTAGGTATTGAAGAAGGAAAGCTTTTAGGTCACATTATCAACAAAGACAGGGTCAAAATTGACCCTGAGAGGATAGAAGCTATACAAAAGATTCCCCTTCCCAAAAATGTTAAGGGTCTCCAATCATTTAATGGTCACATTAACTCCATAAGGAGATTCATTCCTAATCTAGTTGAACTCATGAAACCTATGCAGGCTCTCCTAAAAAAATGTTAAATTCATGTGGACAGATGAAGGAAGGAATGCTTTTGACACTATTAAAGATGCCATCACTAGGTCTCCTGTCTTAGTTAGCCCAGATTACACAAAAGATTTTATGATCTTTTCTTTTGCTTCAGAAGACACTAGTGCAGGTGTGTTACTCCAGAAGAATTGCGAAGGGTTCGAGCAACCTATAGCCTTCATGAGTAGAGCCTTACAAAACTCTGAATTAAAATATACCATTATGGAAAAGCAGGCTTATGCCTTAGTCAAATCTTTGAAACATTTCAGAACGTATATTGGATATTCTAAAGTCATTGGATATGTTCCCCATACTACAATGAAAGATATCCTGTCTCAACAAGATTGTTTAAGAATAAGGAGCACACGGGTGTCCAAAATCCAAGAGTATTACCTTGAAATAAATCCTACCAAATTAATCAAGGGACAAGGCCTTGCTAGAATGATTACTCAAAAAAATGAAGAAGCCATTGAAATGATTGCTAAAAATAATATCCCTCAGCCATCCATGACTCCTATGATTCAAGAGCTTGTAATCATTGGTATTTCGACATCATTTTCTTCCTGCTCCACCTCACTTGCCCTGATCACCTCAAAGATCACAAGCGAAAGGATTTGAGACTCAAGACTGCTAGATATTGCCTTACCCAAGAGGGTCTGGGTTGGAGGAACCAGATGGCATTATACTCAGATGCATCAATGAACAAGATTCCAAGAAAATCTTGACTGAATTTCACTCAAGATTTTGTGGAGACCATTATGCAGCAAATACAAATGCCCACAAAATCTTGAGAGCTGGATACTATTGGCCCACTATCTTTGCAGATGTTCATAAACATGTCAAGTGTTGCCAAGAGTGTCAGCTTTTTACGGGAAAGCAGAAGTTGGCTGCTCTTCCTCTTACTCCGGTTGTGGTCCTTTCCCCTTTTCAACAATGGGGGCTTGATTTTATTGGCAAATTTAAGGATAACTCTAGCAATGGTTTTTGCTAGATTGTAACGTCCTCTTCCTTTTAGGCCCTGAGGCCCATACCGCTAACCTATGTGATTCCTGTGGGTTCAAGCGGTTACTGATAGCTAGGGAATCAGATCAGGATTGATGCCACCCATAGAAGATCTACGGCATCCTCACTTGGTCAAGAAGGGCCACCTGGGCCAAAGGCCACCTTCATGCATGACCATGCTCTTTGCATGCAAGTCAACGGCAAATTAGAAGATAAAGTGACCTAATTAGGTCAAAGATTAGGTTTTGCGCAGTTGAACTTTATAAATAGAGGGTAAAGCAAGAAGAGACCTGACTTATGATTATTGATTATTTTGGGAGCACTTGGATAGCAGCACAGCAGTTGGGGTTGGAGACAGAGTCTTCAGCTAACAGGATTTCGGCAGTGAAACATCTGTCCTAGTCTTATCCGGGTAAGCCATACTGGTTCACCACTTGTTCTTCATTTCATTCATCAGTTATATCGCACAGGGTAGAGATTGTTGCAGAGGCACGGTGTAGCCGTAAGAGGGGGTTTTCCACCAGAAAGCCCTAATCAGCTATTAGACCTTCAGACCTCAGTTTCCTTCCGAAACTCAGGCATCATTCTCACCAGCAGCTTCATACTCCGGTACCCAGTGACTATCAGCTCCATCTGAGCTCATCCGAAGGAGTT
>LPNX010512877.1:57529-112656 GCA_001517045.1 Pseudotsuga menziesii | reverse complement strand
TGTATCCAGATGCTTAAAAACAAGGCTTTGTTGTTGGTTCTTCACTTTGCAGAGAAATCATTCTAGGCATCTGGATGATTTAAACCAATTGGGCTCTGAGATATTGAAGGTTTCCAAGGATGAAATTGTAATAAAGTCCTCAAATTTCTCTGCAAGCTGGTGCTTTGCCATGGAGTCCTGAATTGGGTAGAGACAAGTTGCTTGAAATTGAATACTTCATAAGTTTTAGCAGAATTCTGCACCATAATGTTCATTTTGGCCATACAGGGGAGCTATCACAGCTAGCAAATATCATTCTATAGTTTTCAACCTTCTATATCATTCTATAGTTTTCAACGGCTGGAGCTATCATAGCTGGCATATTGTCCTTGTTTGTTTTCCCATTTCCATCCCTTTTCCTACACTACAACTACCATACATATTGTTGAGGTGTACTCTTACTATATCACCTAGAGCGCCCCCACTCCATGCCTTTAGCAATGTTCCTTAATGATACCCTCTTGGGACAGATTCCTCGTAATTTTAGTCTTTCTGATTTGACGGCTGATTTTTCACATGCTTCAGGTGAGCTAATTGTGGATTCAAATATACATTTGCTGTAGGACTAATCATTTGAAGGGAAAAAAGGTGGATGCTGGATAGTCTATTTCTTATCTGAATATACTTTTCATATGTGAAGTTAAGGGATAATTTCAGTATTTAACATTTTTTAGTTTCCATGGAATATAAAGAGACAACCCATCCGATGTGCTAGTAGTAATGCAAATAAGATTGGTTGTATTTGATGTATGTTTCTTAAGAAATTAGTATCAACAATCTTCTTTATGCTGATAATCGGATGTGGTATAAAATTGTTGATATCAGATATACTGGGAAACTATTCCGGATCTCCATTTTTAACACCAGATGTTAGCTTTCTCCATTCCCCAGAGAATGAAGGCTTAGGTGAGTCATTTACAATATTTCCTTGACCTATCCATACTTGTAGTAGTGGCTTGGTAGTCAGTATTAATCTTTTATAATGTGTGTTGTTTGACATGCCCTAAAAAGTAAAATATGCATGATAATTACCACTAGCCATTGGGACTTTTTAAACTGTATTTTGACTTATGTTCTTGAGTTTCTCAGATGATGACAGGATGCTGGACACCATATCAGAAAAATTAAGTTACGTGGAATTTGCCAGTGATGGATGAATTTGTTCACATTGGTCTATTTCTTCCTCTTCTTTGCCAAAATTGTGAATACAGCTGGTTTTTTTTTTCAAAGCAGAGAATGGCTTACCATAGATGCAAATAAATGTAGTAAATAACAGGGATTCAATTTGCTTCTTTAAAAAAGATAAGGCAATTTTGCTGATCTTTACCCTCTTAATAGAGGTTTATGCCATTCACGGATTTAATTCCTGCTTCAGCGACAGCCAGTGTGTGCTGGAAGGTTTTACTACCATGTTGAATTTTCGACAACGGGTTACCATTTTTCCCTGAGAAGAATATTTCATGATTACATTCAAGCTTCAATGTGAGTGGATCACTCCTATTAGATATCATTAGCTGCTAGAGATTACTTATAATTATCAAGACTGCCTATTCATCATTTCAGTAGAGGGAAACACTCATACTTGACTTAAGAGATGCATCTTCTGTAACTTCTCTTGCAATGAGTGTAATAGGGTATTGTTTTTAGGCAGAGCAATGAATCTGGGTGTTTCCTTTTTGAGAATTACTATATTCTGATGGGGATAAATTAAAGTGGAAAGATCAAACCATGTCTTCCAGGCATCAAGACTTTTGTAAAGATTTTTGTTTTTGAACACTTTCAAATTCTTTTCAATCTCTTGTTATGTTGTCACATAAATAAGCATGGGAACTGATGCTGTATAGAACGAGGTTGATGATATAAAAAAAATGATATTTTTTTATACCTGATGAATATACATAGTGAAATGACTGTAGGTCTTGTGATATGATATTCTCTGTTACCCAATTGTTCCCAAATGTAGGAGACCCTTGATAAACACTATAACGCACTGCTAGTCCAATTATCTTTTAGTTCAGTTATTCAATACCATTGCTATTTAGCATTTCAGATTGTCTCGTTTGCACTTGCAAATTTATGGTTGATAACATTGATGGAACTTTTGGCTATCTTCTCTTCATTTGGTATTCTTTTCAGATTGTTGCAGATCATTGGGTACAAGCACATAGAGGTGAGGGCCATATTGAAGCGACGACAGGAGCAATTAGAAGAGTTCCTTCCTGGAAGGAGGTCTGGGACTTTAAAGGTGAACTTAATCTCACAAGGTATGCAAATCATCATGTTTCATCATGAGCTCTGAGTTATTTATGGCTTTCTTTTCTTTTAATAATATTATGTAATAGATATATTTAAAGTCTATAGAAATGTATAAAGTATGTTATGTAAGTGATTTAACTACTAAAGTTTATAGAAGTGTACATACATACCTCTTTGGATTTGAAACTGTGACTTCTTAATAGATTTGAAACTGTGTTTTCTTAGAAAAAACACATACTCTTAACCATTAGGCTTACTCTTAACCATTAGGCTTACTCATGCTGTACCAAGCAGTGGGTTTCCTTGGTTTCTGAAAGACTCGGGCTTTCAGAGGATACCTGGTTTGTGCGAAGGCTATTGTTGTTTTTAATTGCATACTGTTATGGTAAAATCAATAATTTGACACTGGAAACTAAATTTGCAGGCAAGGAAAGCACTGTCTGCTCTCAAGGGTTTGGTGAAATGACAGGCATTGGTTCGTACTGGACATATCGTGAGAAAGCAAGCAAAGCAACTGAAACACTGAGACGTATGCAATCGCTTGTTACAATCCATGCTAAATTTCATGCTCGTAGTCTTTAGAATCAATAATTTGACACTGGAAACTAAATTTGCAGGCAAGGAAAGCACTGTCTGCTCTCAAGGGTTTGGTGAAATGACAGGCATTGGTTCGTACTGGACATATCGTGAGAAAGCAAGAAAAGCAACTGAAACACTGAGACATATGCAATCGCTTGTTACGATCCATGCTAAAGTTCGTACTCGTAGTCTTTAGAATGTGTGAAGGAGATCAAGTGTAAGAACTTCCATTTCCTTTCATGATAGTAGAATCCATTTTTGGCCAATATATCCCAAGATTTGTAAGGCAAAGCATACACCACAAATGAATATGTATACTCTGTAGCTGTATCCTATATGGTACAAGAAAATGTTCTATTCATTGCACCAAATATGGAAAATCCCAATTTGCTAATATATAAAACATGGAAACTGAGTGCTGACAGGAAAACCACCCTGTCAAATACCATTTGTATTATGACCTATCTCTGTAACATTTGCTAATATATAAAACATGGAAACTGAGTGCTGATAGGCAAACCACCCTGTCAAATACCATTTGTCTTATGACCTATCTTTGTAACAGATGCTACCCGTGCTACAGGGATATGTGATGCTAGTTTGTTATATGCCAAGCCTCTGGATCCGTGTTGTGTCAGGCATCTTTTCTGTTCACCCATCCTTTTCAGAGTTTGATTGTTGGTTGCTTTAAGGGATGATGATTTGGACAGCGCCCTGCAACACCTACACTGTTATGATTGATATTGATACATTATAAAAAGAAATGTTGCAATCATAGATGCCTAAGTATGTAGTTGCCCTTATTTGAAAATATACTAATAAGTATGGAGTTACCCTTATTTTAAAATATGCTTACAATGAGTTTATCAGGAACTCAGGAACTACCCATGACAAGTATCATTGGTTTTCATGTTAAATTTTTTTGTCTATATATCGAAGGGAGAGACTACTCCGTTTAAAGCTGAAAAACCAATATATCAGAAAAGCAGAGTATAGTCCTGGAAAATGAGGTCATGATTGTATTTGGTGAATTTTTTTTCATAGGAAATCAAAATAGTGCTTAATGACTAATGTTCTTCAAGCAGCATGCAAGATTGTCTGCACTTACTCTGTATATAAAAAATCAAAATAGTGCTTAATGACTAATGTTCTTCAAGCAGCATGCAAGATCGTCTGCAGTTACTCTGTATATAAAATTTTGGAGTAACTTGATTTCATGGTTATAGACTGTCATCATCCTTCAGTCTTCTTAAAAAAAATCCATTACACTAGTTACAATAATTCCAACAAATGGATTTTAACATAATATTCATCTATGGTGTTGGGGGATTTTAACAAAATATTCATCTATGGTGTGGACGAAATTAGGGAAAATTCAATAATGATTTAGCTGGTGAACAATTTGTATTTCCTAAACTTCATTGGGTTGTCTCCAACAGTGTGGGTTTCTGGTAGGCTTGGAGTGTTTGTATATTCTCATAAAAACATATGATGTTCTCTCGATACCAGGAATACAAAAATTGCATTTTTGTTTCACTTGGCATTTAGTTTGATCCTCTTCCACCCAATTCTTGGTTCTTATGTTACCATTTTATAACGAGTTGCTGTCACAATTGTAACAGAGCTTGGCTTCCATATAAGTATATCCAGGGCAGGAGATTGTAACGGTTATTTGTTTGGTTGTGAGTGCAATCTTAAAGCATTTGTGGTTTTCTTTGTGTGGGAGTATTCAACCCATTCTGAAATAGAATGTTTCTTGGGAAATACTCCTGCTTGAAGCTACTCAAATTTACTTCCTCACAAGCCTAGTTGGCTTAAAGGATAGTGTGCAGGATGTGTAAATGACAGTCAGGAACAGCTCACGAAGCTCCCTGTTTGCCCCACTTTAAGTTTAAAAAACAATAAAAAATACCCCATTAAATGAGATATATAGAATATCTTGCAACTCGTTGAGAAGAAAGGGACATAATTACACTGAATTTAGAATCTTTCATTTAATAATTGAGATTCACATTATTTTCACAATATTTTTAAAAAAAAAAATTTCAACAAGCGTCGCTTATGCGACGCTTTTACATGTCGCTTTTCCGACGGTTTTGTTGGTGATCCGTCGCTTATGCGATGCTTTCACATGTCGCTTTTCCGACGGTTTTGCTAGAGATCCGTCGCTTATGCGACGCTTTCACCTGTCGCGTTTTCGACGTTTGTGCTAGATATCCGTCGCTTAACTTTCACTACTGTCGAAAATATGCCGTCGCTTAACCGACGCTTTAAATTTAACCGACGGTTGCTTAGGTGTCGCTTAAGCGACAGTTACTCAGGTGTTGGAAACCCGACGACAAGTTTCCGACGCTTAACAAAAAATCAAAGTGTCGTACATGCGACAGGGAAGTGTCAAAAATCCGACATGACGACGGTCGGATTTTTGGTCAAAATGTAGTAGTGATTTTGGGCATACACTACAAGAATGGTATTCCATGAGATCATGCTTCTCTCAGATGTTCTATCAAATACATGTCTGCATACTCTATGTTCCCACATCTAGAAAACATGGCCATGAGGTCATTTCCCACAATGACATCCACCTCATTTCCATGTCTATATGCCTAATCACAGGTTTCCTTTCCCTGTTGGAGGGATGTTGAGTTGGCACATGCTATAATAAGAATAACAATTCTAATTGAGTTGTCTTTCACATATGCTTACTACATTCAATGAAAAATATCTAAGGCATCACAAGGACAATTATTCTAAAGCATAACCTACAATCATGGCCAAGAGAAAACATCCCTTTGGGGTATCTCCTTAAACACTTGTCTTTCATCCTCCATACTTTCACATTAAACATGCATAGCTATAATGGCATTACCCACATAAACATATGCATTAAATCTTCTTCTCATACTATAATAATGGATTCCACTGCCTGCTTGTAGAGCTATGAAATTCCCACATGTCAATAGGATGTTAAGAATTATAACTAGATTACGTTCCAATCCTTGAAGGTGCATATGTGAAAAACGAATTAAGGCCTCATTTGCAAAGGTCATTTTGGGAAAAAGCCACAATCATTGAATTTACACGACCACATTTTTTTACAACCATTTTTTCAAAGATCATGCGTGCATCATCAAATTTTCTGCATTCAATATACATGTCTACAAGGGAATTACAAAAAAAAAAACTGTGAATCAAACCCACTTCTGATTATACCCATATAGCTTTACTTCCCTCTTGGAGAGAAAATAACCCTGCACACACACCTTGAGAACACATAGAAACATAAACGTGTCTGTATGGTTCCTGCCTGATGCATTTCATAATAAAACTCGATTGCTTTCACAAAGAACCTGTGTTTAGAATAACACCGAATCATTGTATTCCAGCATAACACATTTGGTTCAGATATTTTATCAAACACTTGGTGTACAACCTCCACAATACGGAATTCGGCATATAAATTCACAAGCTCTATTTTGAATCTATGATTTTGTTCTATTCCCATTAAAATCTATGAGAATGGAGTTGCTTACCTTCTTGCACAACCTGCGATGAAGCACATGCTTGAAATATGTGGGTAAATGAGTCTATGCCGACTATAATAACCTGCTTATAAATATATTGAAAGGATTCGATTGCTTCCTTCAAATATCGGGCTTCTCGACATACTGGAATGATGGATTTCTTATCTTCTAATAGATACTTGGGTATTGAAGGAAGGTGGGTTTGGACTGCATTATTGATGAGTCCCGGAGATGATAGAACTTGATCATAAAAGGTTTCTTATAATCGTTGACAATGCATATGAATCTATTTAGGAAGAACTGATTTTTCTTCCAGAAGGGGATGAACCACCACCGGAATAAAGTGTGGATCCATAGGTAATATTTGATTCTACTACTATTTCTATACATGCCTTGGTAGGATTTTTCACTCCACAAACAAATCAAGTTGCAGGTTGGTACAAAAGCGACAGTTTGTATAGATTAAGGAAGTACTCAGAACTTAATAGATATTAAGTTTGCTTAGAATCTAGGAATGCTCGTCTATCCATCCCCAAAATTACAAGGCACCTCAATGCATTCCCATTTGTCCTTGCGATGTACAAAAGAGAAGAGATATCCATATTGGGAATTTTGATAGCAGAATGGCGTGTAACCCTTGGCGTTACAGGGGAGAAATAACCCTTCGGAATAGGGGATCCTGCAATCTCAGACATAGGTGTTGTTTTGCAAGGTGTGTCTACATCAATAGTACCTTCAGCCACAGGCTCTGGGTTAGGGGTCTTGGAAGGGGACCGACGAAATTTTTTCAATTGGACAGTGCAGCAAGACTTTGAGATCTGGGACTCTAAATGGATTTTTTTACAAGTAGATAAGTGACACTCTATTTCATTGGATTCCTTGATGTCTTGAGTATTTTTAGGGGGGGAGAAATTGACAGAAAAGTGGCTTTTAAACCCTGGAGAGAGATGAGAATGGAGGGATGAGAGATGCACCCCATCAAAACCCAAATGTCTTCACTATTTCAGGGACCTCGGAAAGAGGATTCAAATATGGTTCTTGCTCCGGCATAGGGAATGGTGAGTTTACAGATGGTTGAGCTCTGGAGTTTCTCTGAGAAAAACACCTCTGAAAATTTTTGGGTAGAAGTGAAGACATCGTAGATGTTTGGGGTTCTCCTTGATGATGGTCAGGTGGACTAGAAACAACACCTCTTATTTATGAAAGACGGTTAAATATTATAGTAGGTAGTGAAGAGTAGCCTACAGAGGTTAGCTGACATTTTCTATTCAAAGGCTTGGCAGGATTGCCTCTAGAACATCATCCCCCTTAGGATGAGCCTGAGAAAAATCCAGTAGATGCATAAGAAATTCTTTTCACAAATCCAACGTATCATTGGCTTTGGAGACCTTGTCCTTTCCACCTAGCATTGCATATTGCAAGAGAGTGATTTTCAAGTCCGACTTCATGGTTAAACAAGAAAAAATGAAACAAATTTATATATAAAAATATATATTATATATCTGTCAAAATAGATTGTGTTAAATTGTGATTTTTTTAAGGTGTAAATGAAAAAATTATGGAATCTTGATGTCACGTCCCCAGTTTTGACCTCGTTTGCATGATGTATATATTGTAATTAATCGTGGTGAGGAGCTCAAGGCAAAAGCCCCACCATCGATTTTGTTGTGTATGTTTCGGCAATGGGGATAATTGCCAGTGGCATCTCGTGCTATAAGGCACATTATAATTCGGCATCATGTAAACCCGTACATCAATTAAATTAAACCACAACCAGCTACGGCAGTGCAACGTTGCATGAAAAGGGCATGGTTCCAAAGGATAAGGGGTGGGGGATGTCAAACTGTGGTTATGGGGGAAAAACCCATGTTTTATTGCCTTGTTGTTTGCCACCTTTGTTATTTGTCACCCTTTTTGTCTCATCCAACCTTGTCAAACTCTTTAATGCTCAGCTGGTGGTTGAGGAGTTATGGATGAGGGCATTTATTGCTGAAGTGGTGGTGGTTGTGGGAGGCTGTCAGCCTTACCCAATTGCCCACTCCACCCACGTTGGCCATTCTTCTCCCTCACGCACTTCTCCCTGGTCAGTTTTCACTCACTCACCACGGTTTTGGGTCTGTTGGCTCCTCACGCACAGAAATTGGGTGGTTTTGGTCTCATGCAGACATTTTCGGGGGCTCCACGAGTCGCTGAAGCACCCACGCACTGTAATTTACGTCCTTGTTGTTGTTTGTTCATCCACGGGAAAAATCGGAGTTGTTTTCTCCCCACGCAGGGCTCTACTGCTGGAATCCTCACGCAGAAAGTTGGGTATGTCTTTCCCGTGCATTTTTCTGTTGGGTGCGAGTTTTTCCTCATGCACAAGATGTTTGGGTCGTTTTCCCATGTTGTGAGAGCCGTTCTCATTGTCATGCTTTGGGGCTGCTGTTTCCCCTGTGTTTTGTTGGCTGTGGTGTTCATTTTCGTTTTGAGCCACTGTGGGTTTCCAATTCGTGGGCTGAGTTTCTGTGTTTTGGGATTGTGCATAGTTGCCATTGTTTTAATTTGAAATTGGGCTATTGTTGTTGTTTCCCTGGTCTGGGATGTTGTGGTTGAGTTGTTTTGGCCATGTTAGGGCCAAAACCAACTCTGGGTTGTCCATTGGACTTGAGCTGTGCTCCTCCATGGTTTGGGGCTGTCCCCTGTTGTTTATGACTTCTTCACAGAGCTGTGAAGGGATTGTTTGGCTGCTGGTATGCAGTGGTTGAACCTTGGGCTGTGCTGGCTTGGCTTGTCTGTTGAAAGCCTGTGAAACCCAGCAGTGTTGGTTTGGCTGTTATGTGTTCCCTTGGCTATGTGTAAGCCTGCATTGTCCCCTTAGTCTGGAGGAATCATGCCCAGCTCGGGGGTGGCAGTGTTGCTGAGAGATAGATGAGCAAGATGGACTATGGTTGGGTGGAACGTTGCAGCGACGTAGCTGGTTGCGGGTGAATTATTCATCAAGAGATGAGTGCTGCTGGTTATTCCATCTCTGCAAATTTTATATTGATGTTAAATGAATTATAATGAACATGGAGATTGCTGGAATGTGTGTGTTTGCTTCCGCTGTGCCATTGAATATAAATGCATCTGTGTATGCTTAATTCCAGCATTGATTCCATTTGATTTCTGTTTATGTTCATTGGGCGTCTTTCCCTCCTGTGTTGTTGAGTTGGCCGCGTCCTCTTCACCGGTTGAGGGACGGGGATGTGACACTTGAAATATAAATTATATATTTTGTTATAATTAATTGAAATTCAGATTATATATTTTGTTATAATATAGCCTTGTGTTTTTTCTAAATATAAAAAAAAACATGGTGAATTTTCTCTATATAAAAGGTTTTTTTTCATTGTAAATAAATAGGTAATTTGTTATTCATAAGAATCAAAATTACATCATAGTTGTTCATGTAAAATCCCCTTCAAAGTATGCTAGAAGACAATATTGAAGCCCTGGGAAAAACAATACAATATCCAAAAATAAACGACAGGGACTCTACCCATCAACCTGTAGAAAGAAAAATGGCGGAAAAGACAAAATATCTGTGAGACAAAAAATAGCAAGGCTCCGGAGAATTGTCATACAGATACAAACTAAAACAATATAAGGAAAAATTGAAATGGAGAAACTAGAAGCAGGTAAGCGACCTTCAACAATCATGATTTCGTTTGAGTACTTAGAGAAGTGAAGAATACCAGGGAAGTCTCCTATTGCAAGATTTGATAGGTTGTCTGTGTCAGAATTGAACTCCCTGACAGGTGCCTGAAGGATAAATAAAGAAAACAATTCTTTAGGAGCCCAATCATTTTCAACTAGCAATAATCATAACTCACGGACTACAAATTGGTGAGACCTGATTTGGCCCAATCGATTACGACCTTTGAATTGCCAAAAATAGAGAGCTCAAGAATATTTCTTTTTTTTGTGAACCATAAAATACCGCATAAGGCTAAAATTTCAGAAAATGTATTAGTGCCACTGCCAACACCCATCCTTTGCTTGAAACTGTGAGAGTCATCTATACGGAGGGTCCTGCCAGTACCACAATTTCCACCCTGCTCAGCCCCATCAAAGAATCCGTATATGGTATCAGATTCCAACACTGGGTTGATTCAAATATTTTAAACTTTTGGGGCACAATCTCTATTCCATTATAGAAAACCTGCCACAATCTTTGAAACAAGTGAACCTCCTTGCAAATTTTAATCACTTCTTCTAATTCCTGCTTCAGTTTTCCTTTGGAGCATGTGAAGAATGTCGATATGCAAAAACAAGTGACCTTTGCAAATAGTGGCATTGCATGAGGGTGCTCATGCTTTTCCTAGGATGAAAGCTCAAAATGAATTTATGAGCACATAGGCTGGAGATGGTGATAATTGCGAATGTAAAGTGGAAGCAGTAACTCCGACAGCATTGCATGTCAGACCTGTAAAAATCCATAACAACTAGTCATTTATTGGAGTGATGAACATAATTGGAGCGGTAAGAACCATACCTTTGAAGCACTCCGACTGGTCACTGCGAGATCCTCATGAACCGGCCTATCATCTGCAAAAATAGTGTATCGAGTGCAAAAACAGGGGAGTAGGGGTCAAACGATACCTTCAGCCCACAGACCCAAAGTTGGCATGTTTTTTTGGCCATGCATTGGATGAATTTGGTAATTTTACATGGAGGAGGCACATTCGAATGGCCTGTTCTCGAGAGGATGTAGGGCTATGATGCTTCTATCTAGGTATCGATATGGTATCGGTTCTAGTATCTAATTTGTAATTGACGTAGGAACCTAATTTTCCTTTGAAAGATGCTTAACCAGATTTGCTTCAATGGTGTAGTAGGGATAAAGATGGTCAGGAGAAAATTCATCTGATAGCTTTGTTGGATCTCTAAAGATTGAGGTGCATGGCACCAATATTACTAATAGAAGGTAGACAATTTACAAAATTTGCACTTAATTATCAAATTTGAAATTTTCCATGACACAATTAAAAATGCCTAACATAAATGACCAATTCACATTTTTCTAGCTAGTCATTTTTATGTCGTGACTAAATTAGTCGTTTATGTTAGACATTTTTAACTCTGTCACTTATTATCTAGTCAAATTTTTTAAATGGTGACTAAATTAGTCATTAATTTTAGTCGTTTATAGTTGGGTCAATCAAAATTGCTCATATTTAGTAGTAAATCACTTAAAAAACCTGTGGTGACTAGAATTTTTAGTCACCTAGTAGCTAATTCCTCATTTTGTACTAGTGTACTACATGAGTGGTTGGTGAAGCTAACAAATTGGAGGAAACATTTTCAAGGAAAAGAACCCACAGAGTGGACTCCTCAGATAATTCAACGGTTGGAAAGAGTCAGTAATCCTATCTCTATGGCTCTCAACTACTGGGTTTATAGCATTCTAGATGGATATATTACTGAGATTGCAATTGACACTATAAAATCATACAACTAGATAAAAAGGGATTTCTTCTAAGAACCTTAAGGCCGCTACTTGAAATATTTAAAAATAGTGGATAGAACTATTGGTATGTTAAAAAGGGATCCTAAGGATGGAGTCCAACGAGTAAACTATTGTGTGTGAAGGACCTAGGTTATGTCACAAGAAAGACTTGGACAAGATGGATAGAGTAAGATGATATGTTCTCAGTTGACAACGAGAATGAGAAAGAGGGTGGTATCCTAAGGAGTGGAAGAAGATTTTGTGCAAGAAAGAGAAGGAGGACAACTACAAGAAGAGAAATTTTTAGCGTGGCCAAACGAGCGGACTATGAGTTGGCACCACATCTCGACACCAAATATTACAATGAAGAGGAGGGGTTATTGGCTTATCTATGAGGACAAAGAGGAACCGTCAGGTCCAGACCAGGACTCCGACATACCCACAACCCCGCGTACATCTCCAACATATGAGGTAAGACTCAAAATTGCTTTGAAGTGTGACTTTTCAAATCATAGTAAGAGTCAAGATAGTAGTCAGGAAGTTCCTACTATTGGAACTTTTAATTCTAATTCAACAATACCCAAAGTACATAGAATGTCTAGGAGTGATACAAAGTTTCCTATATTCAACGAAAATGGGTTGGAATACCCTGAGCAGCATTGGTTTTTGTGCGAAGCTGCCTGGACATTGCAATAGGTCTAGGATGAAGCTATAAAAGGATTCTAGATGATCACAACCATTATAGGTTGTTCTCTTGATTTGTACATGAATTTTTATGTGGTTCCTGCATGAATCCCTCATAGGTCATTAGATTAGTTCTAGATTGGATTGATAGATGAATTCAAGAAACCTAAGTCTGAGTTGCAATGCATCACAGAGTTAAAAGAAATCAAGAAATTGTCGACTGAGTTTGTCTGGGACTTATACCAAAGGTTTAAGAATCTAATG
Source organism: Pseudotsuga menziesii (assembly GCA_001517045.1). Lineage (NCBI taxonomy): Eukaryota > Viridiplantae > Streptophyta > Pinopsida > Pinales > Pinaceae > Pseudotsuga > Pseudotsuga menziesii. The sequence goes on along the minus strand of LPNX010512877.1, from coordinate 99,840 downwards.
GCTAAAGTTAGTTTCCAGATGTCTGAGATTCCACATAAATTACAGTTTATTTTTGCAATGATATCGTATATTTGTGTTTCCTCAATGTAGTAGAAGATTGTATCCTAGAGAGAAGCTCTTGAGATTGCTATGAAATTGGAATATTAATCGGTTGGAGAAGCTAGTGAGGGAATGATGCAAATTCAGTCACAAATCGGCAATCTATTGTTCCAAATAAAAGATATCAAGAAATGAAAAGAAATTTAGGAGGAAGTATAGTGTACAAGATGCAAAACTAAGATCCATCATAAAGATTCATGTCTAACTTTCTTGGATTATCTTACATAAAAAATGTCAAACCCAATAAATTGATAAGGAATGCCATGGTATCGAAGTTGTTAGATGAGAGGTCATCGATCAAAAGAGTGTTTGTATCTACATAAGATAGTAGGTTCACCTTATAGCTTATATTTCAAATTTTGTTGATTTGTGGGTCATGACAACAAAGATTGTTGAGCATACACATTGTTGCACGAGAAGACGATCGACACATACTCGATGAAAAATGATGAACATATGCAACCTGAGTGAGCTCATACATAATTCCCTCAACCTGTTTAGGTAATGTAACTTCAAAGAATATTCTACTTGTACTTTATGTTATTATTATTCCTCCTTTGAGAGATGTTACTGATGTAAAACGCCATGTAAAAGGCATGAGGTAAACCATCCGTTGTAAGTTGGGTCAATAGCATAAAGAAAATATTAATATATTTATTATTGTGAGATTTCCTAGGTAGGACGGCCCTGAAAATTACATAGGTCAGCCCAGTTAGGGAAAATGTTGGTTCAGAAGATCAATATAAATGGGAAGGTTCCCTTCGTCATTTGTACACTCACTCACACTTGTATTGCACAAGAGAGAGAAAGAAGGAGGGACATAGAAGGAGGAGGACTAGTGTCTTTGGTGTTTTGGATCTTATGCTTGAGGTTTGATCTCTTACTTGACAAGACCCTGGTATTTGGTCATTGCATACTTTTAATCTATATTGAGGAACTTTTGTTGGGTTTTTCCCTTTAGGGTTTTCTCAAGATAAATTGTTGTGTACCTTGTGATTGTGTTTCTTTTAGTGATCCTATTTATGTTTTTATTGTGAGAATGCATTAAATTTTAATCAAGTTATGAAAGCATAGTGAACTTAACATGGTATCAGATCTATCGTGAAAATAGCATATTTTAGGAGGCAAATCTCTCTCTCCTTCTCCAGAGAAGAAAATTAGGGTTTTCTAATGAAGTAGATTTTTTAGTACAAGTGACATAGGGAAGTGTGCCCCTCATAGGTGCATCTTTTGGCACCAATATTGACATTTTTTGGTGGGCATATCCTCCAAAAATTAAATCCCTAGTTTGGCTTGGAAACATAAAACCAGGAAACCAGAAATAGAACTAGAAATTGTAGTCCATGATCTTGCAAGTCCAATTTCAATGGTTTGTATTTGGATTGTTCAAAAACTGACTGTATTAGCATACTCACCTCAACCAAGCGCATCTTTTGGTGATTCCAGTTGTCATTTACGAGAAATTTCATTTTTTGTCATTTTATGATCTCTAGGACAAGACGTCTCCAAGCACTAAGCTTGATGACAAGTTGGAAAGAATAGAAAACTTTTGTTATTGGAAATAAAAAACAGGAGGGTGCATGCACAAAGATGGTTCCACTTTTTAGTGTGATTATATAAATAAAAAACAAAAGTCCAAAAATGAAATATTTTTATATAACTTTTGATTTCCTTCACCATTTTGTAAGAAAACTATATCGTGCACTAGAGGAGAGAGAGCTCTACAATATTATATATAGAAATGAATAATTTCATTAAGTTTATCCCCTAAAGTGTTTCACCCGCACATAACATCTTCATTTCAAGGTTTTCAGATTTCAATAATTAATAATAATAAAAAATAATTCATGAAATTTTTTGAAAAAATAGTGTTTCAGTAGTACCATATGCCTGCAAGAGTTTATCCAAAAATGACATCATTTACCTAATATAATGTTGCACCCGCAAAAACATATATGTTGCACTAGTACAAAATGAGAAATTAATGACTAAAAAAATGACTAAAATCAGGCTATAAACGACTATTTTTGAGTCGGCATTAATAGTAGCTAATTTCCACTATCTTATAGCTAGTCGTAATTCACTTAGTCATTAATAGCTTGAATTATTAGTCATTGATTTATTCATTTATAGTCAATGATTTAGTCATTGATCGTCAATGATTTAGTCAATGATTTAATCACAGATTTAGTCACTGATTGCAACAATTAATGACCAAATATACGAATAAATAAACTACTAGATGATAACATATTAATGACTAAGCTAAATATGACTAAGATACTGGAAATTAGCTACTAATAGTCGTATATATGCGAATTTAGTCATTTTTGTAGTCACAAATTTATGATAGGACACGAAGGAATCGAACCACCAACCTCCTGCCTATAATTAGGTAGGCGCTCTACCATTGAGCTAGCACTCTTTAAGAAGTTGGTATTGCTTGACAATGATGATATTCAAACAAATTTATTATTTATATCAATCTACAAACTACATAATTATTACTATGAAAAATTACCAGTAACTAATATTTATGATAAACTAATTCCTGAGAGTTATGTACAATTTTCCCTATCTGGCATATCCATTCAGGTCCCTATCTGGTTGGAATCCAGACTTGTTGACTTGGAAAAAAATTAGGAAATGGTGGACAATGCATCCAAAAAAGTATAATATTCATTCTTTCCCAATAAAGTTAAGATATAGAATTAAAACATTGGACTTAAAACATTGGTTGTATGTTGCAAGTTTTGTCCTTGGAAATGTTTTATAGACTTAAAACATCATGTTGCAATTTTCGTCCTTGTACACTCTAGACTGTTTAGAGTTGAAATTGGGATGACTACTATTAGGTTGTTATAGTAGGATCTATTATCCTACACCTTTATTGATGTCATCATGGGTACTGCTTTTGAAACTGCACCATGCAGCACCAAGTAATAATAATTTCCAACTTCAACAAAATGCAATCTTTGAATATCAATTCATATTTCAACAACTTTCAAACATTGACTTTCCTATTATTAAATTAGACAATTATCACTCATTATATTTGCATCTTGGCAATGTTTTTGGAAGATACTAATAGCTAGCTTCTAGTTGAACAATTTATATAGGATTGAAGGTAGAAACCAAACCTTTCTATTGCTTGATTTGTCATTGCACAAATTAAGATATGTCACTAGCAACATCAAAGAGGAAATTACTCAACCTGCATTGGATGCACATCCTAAGGTGGGAACTTTATCCAATAAGGTGGGAAATCTTCCCACCATTGGATTTGTAGCTAGTACACGCTGCATTTTGTGCTCCAAAGCATCAGGCCTTATGTTTAATCTATCCTAGCCTATCTGCTCTTTTGCCCATTTTTATTTCTGAATTCTCAAATTATTCAAATTGATTTTAATTCAAACCCCATGGATTCTTATCCATGAAAAAGTATTCTTGATTATTTGGAATGCCATAGAAAATGCCTAACACATTTTTTTCAACGCTAAAATTGTAAATGAATTTAATAGAATATTTGTCAATAAACTCACTAAAATTTCAAATGAAATACACAACAAAGATACCTACCTAAGCATAGAACCCCTAATGAGTTGAGAAACAAACAGACTGAGTCAGGTTTTTCCATAACAAAATTATTTACATATATCTGCATTTTGGGTGGGATATGATTATGCTATATAACAAATTATGCAATAATTCAAAAAGCTTGATAGTCTCGACCAGAAAAATGCAAGATTGATACTTTAGTGCAAAAAATTAACTCTAGCATGTGAGATGCTTAATATTTTTATATTTAATGTAGAATTGGCACCATTATCTTCTGCAAATTTCATATTAGACACCTAGGAACTAAATGATAAACTTGCATGTGTTGATCTCTATGAGAAATTTGGTAAGAATCTTCAAAACAGTAACCCGTGAAACTCAAATCTATTGTATATCCATAGTAAATAAATGCACGAGAGAACAATACAAAAAGCATCCTATCTATAGAATACATTTCATTTAATTGGCCATGGACACGATACCAGAAACACAAGATTACCAAGGAAAGGGGAAATTAATTTACCTTACTTTCCTCAGAGAGATTAAAAGTTAAAAAATAAAATGAAACTCATCTTTTACTTCACATGGTCTCTAATAATCTATTATTACTACATTGTTACAGATCATTCACCACAAATCCTAAGTGTCATGTACCTTAGCAAACTTTGCAATCAATTGCAGCCTGAAATATGTAGTTTCTATATTATGTTGTTTGTCATTAATAACGAAATGGCCAAAGTATAATATTTTTCTTTGAGTTGGTTAACAGTGGTTTGTAGTACTAAAAAGAGAGCTGGCTTTGTTCTACTTTATTTTTGGCCATAGACATCACCTCTTTTAACTTTCTAATATATGAACTCATTGTTACGTTTTGTGCATAATATATCTAAAACACAACATAACTATACCAAGAACACCTATGCAACCATAACATAGTGGGAAATCATCAACATACGCCCAAATTTCTCTTCATACAACATCATTTGGGAAAAATACAACATAGATGCTGATTTGACATTCCAAAATGTTATACAACAGATAGAAAACAACCAAACATAAATATTGATAGTAGTTGTAAGTTTTTTCAATTGCATACTTGCGATCTGATTTTATTTCCTTTCCAAAGGTTCTTTCCTAGATGCTGTCAAAAGAATTCAATTGAGAAGTATAAGATTTAACAAAATAGCAAGAAAGTTGCTCTGCTGCTACAAACAGAGCCAAATTTTCAATTTAGTTCAATCATGGATAGATAATCAGTGACAAAAAAATGAATGCAAACATATAATCTGATGGAAAAACCTGTCTTTTTAATAAAGGGGTAGAACCTCGGGAAGCTCACAAATGTTCCTAATAGTGTAAGTGGGTTTTGCTTCTCCTAGAGGGGGATCATTTAGACCATGAATGTTGACCCATACAGTTGAAATAAAACCTGTATTTTTACCTCCATGAAATACATAAACATAGCTATTTGTAGTGAAACAAAAAACCAAATGGAAGGCAAAATATTAGGACAGATTCCCATCACGATACATCTAGAGATGCATATTAAAAAGCATTATCCAGAAGACATAAATTAATAGAAAAGAAAGGATCAATACACCTATCAACCTCAAACCTACCATATGAAGGATCAAAACAATGGATCTCATTTATCTAAAAATTTATGCTAGATACATTTGTTTGTCTTTGTTCTATACAAGGAAACGATTGAAATACAAGACTTGAATGTCTATTTTAAGGTTATCTCCCACCATGACAGATTGCTTAGGCATGCATCCTACAAGCTCATAGGATTTCAAAAATATGATTTTATGGGTTTTTTCATGAATCTCCTCTGTAGATGAAAAATGAACGGTTCAGTTTATGATGATTTCAAAAGTCAGATGTTCAGACTCATAGAGCTCTAGTAAGTAACTGAGGGAATTCATCTACTTTTCTGGTTGGGACGTAAATGTAAAACATTGATTGAGAGTTATGAGTTAACAAAGAGGACTTAAGATAACTAGAGAAGGCACAAATGAAAAAAGTTATAAAGCATGGATTCTTATATCTAAGGTACCTCCACCAACCAGAATTGTGTTGAAAAGCTCATTTGCTCGGCAAGCTAAAAGTTTTGCACATTGAACCTGATAAATCAACTAGATTATAAGAAAAATAGGTAGAAAACTATAATTATAGAAACCATTATCCATCGGGAGTTTCAAATCATTACAAAGAGGCAATGATTTGATATCACCTTTAGATGGCCATTAGTTATGATGCTAACTTTAATTCCATTGAGTAGTATTTTCTTCACCATCTGCGCATATATAAAGTTCAAATTTAGGAATCATCCCTTATTGAAGGCATATCTCACAATATCATGCTATGCAAAATCTGATTAACTTAAAAATTAACTACATGGTCACCATAAACAAACTGAAAAATACTTCTAGGTTAGGCTCCCTAGAGGCTGAAGCACATAAATCAGTTTAAAATCCTATCTTGATTCGGGATTCCAGATATATTGGAGATTATCTTGAGATGGAAGTGGAAATTTTAGCCAAGAAACTATCTCTTGCTTGGGGTTTCCATGGTATTTAGGAGTCATTCTCCTATGTTCTTAGATTAGCTCCTCCCAAACATATGCTCATGTAGCACAACCTGTTCACAGTATGAAGTATTCTGCAGCTTCTATGCAGCCTTGGGATTTTTCATTTCACTCATTGCCTCTACCTGGTTCTGAAAAATGAATTATGGAAAGAGAAAATGAAGCTAATTTTACCCCAAGTTTCCGAGATATGGGAAATGCACATTGGGGATGTATGGAGACCACCACAAAAATTTTGCAAAATTTGAGCGGGGCAGGGGGGTCATAAAAATTATAAAAAAATATAAATCCCGGAAATAACAATTCATCGCATGTAAATACAAGTTAACATGCTCCCTATAAATACAATCTAATTCTTCAATTATTCAATACACTTCAATATTGTCTGAATCCATGGCATAGATGTTATAATGGGGAAATGTGACCCAAGCACCCTATTTCCTCATGATTCAAGAGGGAATCACATTATTTGAGGATTTCAAGTCCAACATACAATTATGCAAGAGTGAAATATTAATCCTATATTGGGACCCTATTCATCAATAGCACCTTGTGTCCCCCTCCTCTAGGATTTTAGTCCATGACTCTACCTTGAATATTGAAGTTGATCCTCGAAGGACATTACTCAACACCCTAAAATTTTGATGAAACTTTCTAAACCAAGCATTAAAATAAGGTAGAATTAGAAAAAAATCCCCATGCTTAATAAGTGATTTTACTTGACTAAAGGGTACAAATTGATTAAGGTCATGATAAAAGAGTTCAACAATCAACACCACCAACATCAAGGTACATAGAGAGGTTGATGTGCTTGAATAACTGACAATTCCTTAACCTCATACATGATAAAATATAGTAGAAACATTGCAATCCTAAAATCCCAAAAACTATGAAGTCTGTTGAATTCTGAATGGGATCTAAAAAACTAATTTTTTCATATGAAATCCAATGAGGTTGGAACCACTCTCAAAAACTCCTACCATAGATTTCCTTTTGATATAATTTGTTGAACTGTGGATAAAAATGAATAAATTAATGGTAATGTTAAAAATTTAAGTAAAATGATAGAAAATGAAAGATAAGGAAAATACTACTCAGAATTGAATATTACCATTACCACTAGAGTTCCTAGGATCCCCCCACTTCATCGATGCATGCTTCAAAATAGGGGGACGAGCTCCCACTTGAGTTTCCTCAAGTTTCACCAAATTGGGGAAAAGGAGAAACATTTCTCTAGGAGTCCCCAAACCCTCGGGCCATGGGGAGTGAGGGGGGTGCATCCCTGACCCTAGGGAATGCGTCCCCATGTAACAATGAATGAAACCCCTGAAACTATGATTTTCCTTGCTCAAAATATGTAAATAGGAGCTTTGATTATTTCGTAACCATTATTTGTTCCACCTTAAAAATCCATCCCGAAGTCCAAACTTGACTGCATTTTAATGATTTCTCTACTAGGTAATAAAACAGATAAATTCCACACCAAGAGATTTGAGGTGCTCATACAACTTGAGTGGAGATGGGAAACCTATCACTACTTTATGTAACAGTACATTGAATCTAGACGGTGCCTTGGGTACATCGAATATGGACAATGCACAGACTCATCTAAACCAAGATCTAATGAAGGTCTAATATGCAACATGAGGCCACAAAGCTCAAGGATATATATCTCATATTCACTCAAATGCCAACATATTAAGTATTGGAATTCATTGTATGCAACCTCAAGCTTTGCAACCTGGAGGGGCAACTAAGACTAGGTTTTAGATGAGTTTTTGCTGGTACATAAACTTCTCCAATTTTTCTCACTACAGGAATTATAAGTTTTGGGCGACCCCATTACTTCATGATACATGATTCATCCTAAACCATTTAACCTATAAAATTCCAAATATTGAAAATAAAATGTTTGATTGGATCATCTTCTAATAAGCCCAATTTTCCAAACATATAAATTTTTTGAGAGTATGGTGGTTTATGTCATTCCAAGGTTTAAAGCTAGGGACATTGGTAAGGGAAGATCAATAATACTACTGCAATAAGCCCACATTTCCCAAATGATGTTTCAGCACATATCTGAGACCCACAGGGGTAAGGTCTTTCTTTTCTTCATGACACATAGAAGCAAATCAATGGGATTTTATCCCATTCACCCCACTTAGGGAAAGGTCATCTTGAGAGTGACTCTGGCTACCTGGACTGCTGTGAGTGAAATTGTGAACTGGTAAACCATGACAATAGAAAAATGTATAAGCTGCAATAATCATAGACTTTCATTTGAACCCAGAACTTCATGATAGCAAAATATAAATCACATATCAAGATAAATCATAACAAAGCGAAATTGAAGGCGGATAAATAGGGTGTTTACATAGCATATGGAAAGTTACCGCTTCAACTCCTGGGGACCATTGGAATGAAGTTATTCTAGTAGTGTGAAAGTAGTGCTGCATCTCCTGTGTGGAAGTTAACAATAGTCAAAATCATATGATATCTACTCCACCCATTTACCTAAATCTTTTAACTATATTCTAAATGAAGTACTCAATATTTACTAAAATAAATAAGGCTTACTCTTGCAAGCTGGTTATCACTGACACCTTGGGATTTTAGAGCCATGCACTAGATCTGAGCCCTCCATTTAGTCACATCAATCTGAAACTTGAACAAACTTGTTTCAGAAGATATAAATTTAGAAAGGATAGCCAACTGCCTTAATAAATATGCAATTACAAATTTAAATCCCCTACACAATATCCAATTATGTTATAGCACATTGAGGTGCAACAGAATTGGAAAATTAATTACAGAGAAGAAACGGGGAAAGGGGTCACAGACTTGGTTATTGGGATCCCAGGGCTGAGTGATGAAGCCCTTAACAAAGGTGTCTAAAATGACCTGCTGATCGAGTAAGGGGTGGTGTTCACTGAGTACCTCTGTGACTGCCATATGGGATGCCATGTGGTGCTGACTAAGTAGCTTCGTGACTATGATTCCCATATCATCTAGATCTTTACAAAGGAATGAATCACCTTTAAATGAAGTCCATGTGACCATGTAATAAATCCTGCACATACAGGATGGCAGGCACAAGGGGGTCGTCGTTGATCCCAAATAAAAACTATAAATTAAATACCCTAGGGACTTGCGATCACAACCAAAAGTCAAATTGAAGCTTATGCATTGCTTCATGGGATACGTAGTCTTGATCTAGCTAAGGTATAACCACTAATGGTATTCGGACACTAGCCAATTTTAATCAAGCTCGTGAATGGTATTCATACACTAGGAAATTTTAATCAAGCTCATGAACAAAACGCACAACCTGTTGACAAGCTCTCTAGTTCTAGCACAACTACATTACATTTATTTGTAAACGATAAATCATATATTACATTTGACCATTATCTCCTAAAAATTACTTATATATTTATTATTTTGTTGCATATATTTTATTTTTGTAAGTGTTTGGTCCCTATGTTATTTTTTTCAGGTCTTGAAGTCCAAGTTGAAGTAATAAAAAATTACAATGCATTTGTTCATATTTCTTTGCCAATATATTCTCACGGAAACATCTAACATACAATTTCTCAATTTAAATCTCTGTTGGTTTTAACCTTTTCAAAAATCTATTAGACTTTCTATAATGTACATTACTTTGAATTTTGTGTGGATGTAATAGTACAACCATAAGAGATAAACAAATATTATTAAACTTGCAATGGAGGAAAGTCAGAATGCAATCAGATCAATATCTATTCATAAGGAATTATCGAAATGGAACAAAGATATATTATAGAAATACTTATCTGAAGTTTAGACTTAGTCGATTCTATGCTTAAGACCAATTCTGAACATATATGCATAAATAATTAGATGAAAGGCACCAACTTACCTCGATAATATGATCCTCAGTAATATCTATCAGCATGGACAAGTTAGTCCTGTATAGTAAAGAAAACCTCATGGCACCTATGTTGACCAAGTGTCATGGTTTTCAATAAACGTTACAGCCCTTGATGGCCACCATCCAAGCACTCTAGAGGGATTTTCTTTGTATTCACGTAAACACCACCATTCTCCTTTGTCGTCTTCCTATATTAAACTCATGCATTACAACGATAGATTTACAAACCTCAAGAGAAACTATTATATTAAGATGATTGAATAACAAAAGGGATATGAAGTAAATCCTAGTATTTTTATCAACAAGTATAACTATTTGAATATATGAACCTAAATAATTCCCTTTGTTGTAAAATCAAATTCCACAGAGAGGCCACCAGTACCATTAATCCGGTCTATTATTTTCTGTCTATGGCTATCTGTCAACATTTGGAAAAAGAGACTTAAAAATACAATTTTTGCTCTTGATTTTGGTTGTTTTCTAAAGCTAAAAGCAAAAAGAAATGACCCTTTTACCTATTAAATAACCATAGTTAACAGGTTCAAACTTTTTGGTAGGTTCAAGATTCGGGGAGGTTTATAAAAGTTCAGGATTTCAGAAAAAAGTTTGAAAGGTTTAGAGAAAGGTCCAGAGTATGAAACATCTAAAATTATACTTAAAATTAAAAATATTAATTGTAAATTCAAACAGTCATAGAAAAATACATGAAACAAAGTTACCACATGGTGGCAATCAAATCAAGAGATAGAATAAGAATGAATATAACCCAATATTTTCAGCTTAGAAAGTGAATGAAAATGAAGTGGGGGGCTCGTAGGGTTAAAAATTTGATGGAACTAGCACAAAGTTTTTAGAGTTACAGTACATACAAAGTAGTCCTTTAATGTGGTCCCTGAAAATAGTGAAAACAATTTCTCATATTCTACTGCAAACAGGTTTTGATTGGTAGATCCAAATTAGGTGATTTGAAATATGTTGCAAAGAGGAAAAAAACTAGAATATTTATTCAGAAATCCAAATCAGTTTAGGTAGTGGTTGTAGAGTCCAGACTCTAGAGGTATTCATATTTCAAGATAGAGGTCCTCAAAATCCCTGATTTTGCTGATAATTGTAACAATTTATGATACAATGTTGATAAGTTTCAGCTCAGAACTCATCTTGAGGTGGATTATTTGAGGTTTTTCAAAGAAGATATAAATATGTATATAATCGCAAATTGTCTTCTTTAGATCTGTATTAGAGTATAAGATATATTGATTATAAGCTAACTTCATATCCAGGCATCTGCTTTTCAAGAACATATGGAACTACCAATTTTTTGTGGATATAATGTTGAAACTAGTGGATGGTTGTGTATTTATAAGGAAAATTGTTATAAAAAGTTGTCGATATGGAAATAGTTTGATGGTGAAACCCATAAATAGTGGTTTAGTCTTTGATGAAGCCACATGAGCAAAATTTACTTGGGAAGAATTTGAAGCTGTCTTTCCATAATCTAAATGTATGGACAAAGGAAACAAAATTCGATGAACAATATGGACACGAACGTGAGGATGAAACAAGATGAATTACAAGAACCTAAAGATGAATTCAAGAGAAAACTTGCAAAAGAAGATGATAATGTACCAAAGTTTGAGAGCCTTAATCAAATCTTGTTAAAGAAGTTAAGAAATTCAGAGAAGGAAATATAAACAAAGAGATGCCATCAACCTTAAATTGGAAACTATAATACATGTAGGCAGACTGTGATGGAAAGAAAATAAATCTATGCAATCATTTTTCCTTATATCTATAGATTTCTCAAGTGCAAGAAGTAATAAATGTGTAAGTGCAAACAAAAATAAAAATAAAAACTATTCAGACCTTCAAAAGCACTGCTGTTTCTCAGATAGAAAAATGCAAAAAACAATATCCATTAATGCTCTCCTATAGAATAATTCTTTATTGTGAATATTTCCTATCCAACTTTAAAACATTAAAAAAAACAAGGGATCCAAAGAAAATATTATGAGTGAAATTAATTCCTACAAGAGGATAGGAACTCGAAGAACAGATGAGGGAAACCTTACCTAGTTATAACAACTAGAATGCCAGATTCAACAGCATGACAAGCAGCTTTTACTTTAGCAGTCATACCACCCCTTGCAACCCTAGACTTATCACCAAATGTGATTGCCTCATCATGTTTATCCTTTATTGATGTATGTATGAGTTTTGAGCGAGGGTCACTTGGAGGGCCACTGTAAAGGCCTTCCACATCACTTAGTAGAATTAGAAGATCAACTCTCAACTAAAGGGCTAGGAGAGCTTCTAAACTATCATTGTCCTAGAAAATTCCAGTAGCATCCTGAACAATACTACTATAAATGTCAGAATCAAGAAAAGAAATATAAAGTTGCACAAAGCTCTAACTACATCTTCTTTCTTGCGTAATAAATTAAAAACTTAAAAGGATGTGGAGAATAAATTAAACCAAAAGTGAAAATGATAAGTGAGTTAGTTATCTCCATCTTTATGGACCTTTTTAATAACCAGCTAGTATCACCAGATATTAATAATTGTGACAAACCTAAGAATTTTAAATAGAATAGGAACTGGTTTGAATCCTTAAAGAGGTAGTTACAAAATGCACAACCACAAATTAATATGGATCACTCTAAATAAAAAAATAAGCTTCCATGGGTACACCCATAGAATCCATAAAATTATCAACAAGCATTAGCATACATTCCAAATCCATGATGCGTGACACTCATTCAAACCACAGTTAATTGGTCAAAATTTCCAGTCCTTCCCATAAAACAAATGTTCAAGAAAAAAAGCATATTCAATTCTCAAAGAAACCCCACAAACAAATAAAAATCCATGTTCCCTTCATGTTCCATTTTGAAACAACTGATAGAAGTAGTCAAGCCCTACTCCATACAACTTGGATCCATTGATGAACCTATATAGATAGCCATTGCAGTCATAAGTCATTGTTAATATTCTTCATTATTACTTATTGTAGGTTATATTTTGTACTTTTTTTACTTCCTGAACATAGAACCAATTGTTTGAGAAGTTTGTATGCCATGGGCACCAAGGATCTCATCTTTCTTTTTCTTATATGCAACTTATCTTACTTCAAATAAACACCAAAGTTGCAATATAGATAAGAGTTACAACGAAGAGACATAAAAGTTACATGAAGATCCGTGTCCTTTAAAATATAGGAAAGCTAAAATATGGGCCTACACCCCAAGGGCCAAGGAGTCTACATCCTCTCAAAACACACTGTTTCAATTTTAGCTCTGACGTGGATTATCAGATCATTTTCTAACACTTTCACTTTTCCCCAATGTAGGCGGGAATTAATGTCCATTTAGTAAATATTAATCAACATATTTGTAACATTTTACAGTATACACATCTAACTTTCAATAAAAAAAATTGGCTATGATGCCCTTTACCAAGAACGAATCCAAACAAATAAAAAAATGGAAATATTAAATATAATTATAAAATAAAATGCAATATAATTGGCTATGCTTCCCCTTTTGAATTATTCAGCATTAGAATCAACCTCATCTTCATACTCACCACTATCATCTATATAATATTCATGATCATAATTGACACTTTCAGAAATCTCATAGTGACTAGATTCTAAATTCCTTCGAATGAGCATATATGCCCTTTCCTGAAAAATTCAACAGTTTAACAACAGTAGTAGCACACTACAAATGATAATGTGACTTATAAAGATTCCAATGTGACTTACAAACATAAAAGAGAAAAATGAAAAAAAAACTGAAAAAAATGTCAAAATAAACACTCTTGAATGTAGACAGAAACGTGCAAAACAATTCTCTTACAAATATAAAGGAAGCATAATTTCTGAAATATCTGAATGTTTTAACTTTTTCCTTCTCTTAATAAAAACACAACTGGAATTCAGACTCAGACAGATCACCTTGAGAAAAGAAATGAATTTATGGTAATGTCCACTAATCCCCCATTAAATAATAAACCGATAGGGCCAATAATAAAATCCATCTTTAAATCGATGATGATGATGATGATGAAGATGATGATGACAATGATGATGATGATGATGATGATGATGATGATGATGACAATATTAAATCTAGGGAAAAAAATAAAAAAAAGAAGAATGTGGGTAAAAAAAATAGACCTAGAAAATCACTCAATCTCCCATTAAAAATCATCAATACGAGGCAAACATTATGCATTTTGCAAACCTTTGAATAGATCTAAAAAAAATAACTAATTACACACAACTCATACCTAGGAATTTGAAAACAACATATAGAAATGATTATTTAATGTCAATTGCAAACACTTGTTTTCCCCTCTTAAAATCAATAGAAGAAGATCTCTGGTGGCTACAAGCAAAAGTGAGGCAAACAAATCTGTTTTGGGGGCCTTGTACTCAAACTCACCATCCTAGTGATTTCTTACAACTGTGGCACCATCTTTTGTAAAAAAATCATGATTGTTATCTTTGAAAAAATGATTTTTATGCACTATATTTCATTTAGGCTCAAACATTATAGAAAAAACATGATATTGGCAAAAAAATCACTAGTGTTTCCAACAATTCTATAAAATTAAATATAGAAAATATACTCTGGTACAAGATTAGCACATAAGAACATGTACAAACAGAGAAAAGACTTGAAATATCTTTGCAATCAGTATATAAATTAAATTAACATGATAGCATTTCATGTGGGACAAATAATCTTGTAGCTAAAAATGCTAACCAAGAATGAATTCACACCCATGAACACAAATCCCACAGGTAACAAGCATCTGTATACTCACAATGTTGATCACTTAAGCTCTCAATGGTGATAATATTTTAATTATAATAGCAACAATATTTGAATTCTTTGGTGAAACAAAAAAGAGAATGGGAAAAACTAACCTTTGCAGAAACAAGTACTCTCTCCATATTTCCTGCTTCTTCTAGGTTAAAAAGAGACTCCATCAATATTGATTCAAGATCCTTTAATTCTGTAATCTAACAGCCCACATATACAAAAGCACAAAATAAGTTGCTTAAATTTTAAAATGTGTGATAGAGCAATTTAGTCCAAGAAACTGAAAAAATAAAGCATTGCAATGCATTAATTTACATTAAAGAAAACACAAGATTCATCTATTCTAAAAATAAAATCTATCTTAGTGTATGAAGGAAAAGAAACACCACATTAACAAATTAGTTCCATACTCGAGTCTAAACAAAAAAAACCTACCATCTCCAAACAAAATCCATCTCTACCATATTTTTCTCATTAAAGAAGGTTGTTTTAGCTTGTAGCAATTGTGTGTAATGGAAAAGCATTGGATCAAGTAACTACGTTGGCAGTGATTGGAACACATGTTGAGAAGCATTGGAAATAAGAGGAAATTTAGCACATATTTAAACAAGCAACACCTTGCATACGATCACTTGGGGAAGAAACTACCATGTAAAAAGGATTGTGGGACTAACAGTTTGTTGGATAGTGCACCATCATGGAGGAGAGGTTTCAGGCCCAAGGTGTAAGTTTTAAACTTGTACAAAGAAGCAAAGCATATAGATTCTTTTAAGAAAAATAGAGATCACAACACATCATTCACACATAAAAACATAGATTTACTCTGGAAACCCTTAACCAGGAAAACCAGAAAACCTTGGAGCCACACCTCCTATTTTCTCTTCATTCCATTATGAAATCCTCACAATACAAAATATAGGTATTTCGCAACATCCAAATACCCTAATCCGTTAACCTATATTAGAAAAAGACTCCAATCCCTTAACCAGGATTAAGTTACATATTTTTAGACAAATTCTAAAAATAGCCATAAAATCTATAAATAGCCAAAAACAAATTCTTGCTGTGCTCACATCGGAAATGGCCTAATGCCCATTTTCGTCAAAGGTTCCGTTGGGATCTCCAAGCTGCAGTGCTGACACATGCACCTCTCCTCCATACACACATGCAAATAATATAACATTCTCCCACTTGTTGTTTCCTTTGCATAGCAATGAGTCATGTACTCATAAAGTCACAAGTTCAGGGAATCAATGCCCATAGATTCTCTACACCAAGAGAACTTCTCTGTACTAACAGACTTTGTTAATGAGTCTACAACATTTTTCACGGTGTCAACCTTCTCTAGAAGCACCTTCTTGTCTTCAACCATATCTCTCACAAAGTGATATTGCACATCAATATGCTTTGTCTTAGCATGATAAGCAGGGTTGTTTGCCAATAAGATTGTACTTTGGCTATCACAATCTAACCTTACGCCTTTGTGTACGAACTCAATACCTGAACACAATCTTTGCAGCCACACAGCTTCTTTGCTTGCATGAGTGGCTGCCATGTATTCAACTTCTGTAGTTGAGAGTGCAACTACAGCTTGTCTCTTGCTCATCCAACTGATAGCTCCTCCAAATAGGTTAAACACATACCCACTTGTAGATCTTCTATGATCAAGGTCTCCAGCCCAGTCTGCATCAACAAATCCATGTACATTTATTACTCTGTCTAGTCCAGGTCTTCCTTGGTAGCAGATTGCATAATCTGTGGTGCCACACAAATATCTAAAGACCCTCTTTACATCTATCCAATGCTCCTTTCCTGGTTTTGACATATATCTGCTCAAATCTCCCACTGCATGAGCAATGTTTGGTCTTGTATAGTCCATTGCATACATCAAACTACCAACTGTACTGGAATATGGAACCTGTGACATGCGTTCTTCTTCTTCCCATGTCTTGGGACACTGATCTATAGATAACTTTACACCTACAGGAATACGAACCTTGACCGACTTACTTTCCAGCATGTTAAATATTTGTAGTACCGTCTCAACATATTTTCTTTGATTTAAACTGATCATTTTGCTTGCACGATCTCTTCTTATCTCCATTCCCAGAATGAAGTTTGCAGCACCAAGATCTTTCATATCAAACTTGGAGGAAAGTTGAGACTTCACCTCCTTTATAACATCTTTGTTGTTTCCAATAAACAACATGTCATCAACATACATAACTATGTTAATGAAGTGATCACCAACCTGTTTGGAATATACACAGTGATCATCTTTTCTTCTCACAAACCCCAATCCAAGTATGTATGTGTCAAAATTTTGGTACCACATCCTTCGAGATTGCTTTAGACCATAAAGGGACTTCTTTAGTTTACATACCAACTCATTCTTTCCCTTTACTATGAACCCTTATAGTTGTTTCATGTATATTTCTTCTTCCAGATCCCCATGTAAGAATATTGTCTTCACATCCATCTAATCTCCTTCAAGATCAAAAGTAGCAGCAATAGAAAGGAGAAATCTAATAGAAGTTAATTTTGCAACTAGAGAAAGTATTTCACCAAAATAAATCCCCTCTACCTGAGAATATCCCTTTGCTACCAAGCGGGATTTATACTTATTTACTTTACCTTCTGCATTCAACTTCTTTTTAAATAACCATTCGCTTCGAACGAATTTTCTCCCAGCTGGTAACTAGACTGGATTCCAAGCTTCATTTTTGTCCAAGGAATCCATTTCTTCATCCATGGCCTTTTTCCAGAGATCACTATCATCTGAATTAACAGCTTCCTTCACATTTCTAGGATGATCATCAGTAATAGACATAGAAAAATGAGAGTGAAAATCAAGAGGGGAATACCTTTCTAGTTTCCTTATTTCTCGAGATGATATCCTCAAAAGTGGAGTATCATGTTCTTACTCTTCTGATTATGCTTCCTCTATTGAGTCAAATTCTTCAGCTTCTATCTTAAACTCTATTTTCTCTGGTTCCTTTTCCATTGGATTCACTTCCTGTCTAGGGACTTCTTTGACCTCTCGATTGTAAACAATCTTCTTAGTTGTAGGATTCCAAAGCTTATACCCTTTCATACCATCTTTATAGCCAATAAATATACACTTCTTAGCTTTGTTATCCAACTTGCTCGTTTTCTCCTTTGGAACATGTACATAAGCATCCCAACCAAAAACTTTCAGATGCTTAATAGAGGGTTTCTTACTAGTCCATACCTCTTGTGGAGTTTTATCAATCAATGCTGATGTGGGTGATCGATTTACCAAGTAACATGATGTCTCCACTGCTTTTGCCGAGAATTCTTGTCCTATCCTAGCACTGCTTAGCATGCTCCTTGCCTTTTCCATCAACATCCTATTCATCCTCTCAGTAACTCCATTCTATTGAGGTGTGCATGGAGTAGTATTTTTCCTTGCTATACCGCACTTCCTACAAAATTCCTCGAATTCATTCCCACAGAACTCTCCACCATTATCTGTCCTCAACACCTTTATTTTCTTTTCTGACTGATTTTCTACAAGAGCCTTAAATTCTTTAAACTTGGCAAATACTTCATATTTCTTTCGAAGGAAATAAATCCATATGTTCCTTGAGAAATCATCTATAAATGAAACATAATACACAATTTTTCCTAATGATGGAACAAGAATAGGTCCAAACACATCACAATGTATTAATTCTAGAATCCCCCTTGCTCTTATAGCACCAGATGCAAATCTTACTCGATTTTGTTTTCCATATATGCAATGTTAACAGAAATGAAAATCCAGAGTGCAATAAGTCATACCTTCAACCATACCTTTACCTTGTAATGCTTGAAGTCCCTTTTCTCCGATATGCCCCAATATTTGATGCCATAGCATCGTCTTTCCTCTTGACACAGTTAGGGTTTTGTTATCTTTACCTCCTTCCTCTAGCACAATAGAATTGTTACATTCATCAATGATGGTTTTTCCCAATAGTTTGTACAGAGTTCCATACCAAACTCCCCTCATCAATACCATTGATCCTCAAACCAGTTTGCAACCCCCATCTCCACACACAGTCTTTAAACCTGCAACATCCATCTTTCCGACAGATATCAAGTTTCTTGCTAGATTTGGAATGTGTAGCACTCCAAGAAGAGTACTAATCCTTCCATCCTTCAGTTTTAGCTTGAATCTACCACGTCCTATGATACTAGCTGGTGAATCATGTCCCAAGTACACATCTCCTCCATTTTAATTTTCATATTCACAGAACCACTCCCTATGAGGGGACATATGACATGACGTACTTGAGTCAATCAACCATGTATCACGTTCTGAAGGATTACCCGTGGAAGCTAGGTACACATCCCCTCCTTCTTCTGAGGAGTTCTTATCCTCTATGGAAGGGGTATCCTCATATCCCTTTTCTTTATCAACATTCTTAGATCTGTAATCTTTTTTATAGTGCCCAGCTTTACCACATTTCCAACACTTCCTTATTCCTTTTCCTGGGGATTTAGATCTATCCTTAGATTTAGATCTCCCCCCATATCCTTTATTTTTGTTTCTCTCCTAGGGGTGACCTCTCACAAACAAGGCATCCATGCTATGATTATCCATGGTTTTTTGCCTCATCTCTTATGATATTAGGGATGATACAATTTCATCAAATTTTAAAGCCGTCTGGCTAGAACTACCTATTGCAACAATTAGGTTGTCCCAGGAATTTGGAAAACAACACAATAATGTAATACATTTTTCTTCTTCAACCATTTTAATACCAACAGAGGTTATCTGACTTACCAGAGTATTGTAGACATTCAAATGCTCTGTTACAGTGTCATTCTCATCCATTCTGAGGTGAAACAACTTCTTTTGCAGAAACAGCTTGTTCACAAGGGATTTTGATTGATACAAACTCCCTAGTTTTTCCCATAGCTTTACTGCACTATCTTCACCAGATACATTCAACAACATATATTCTGATAAGCACAATAATATTGTACTCCTCTCCCTTATTTCTAATTTTTCCCAATCATATTGTGACGTTGTAGTGGGTTTCATACCCATATCCTCAACAATCCATTGTTCCTGATCTACCAGAAGATCCTCCATTTTGAGCTTCCATAGCTCAAAATTCTGGCCATTAAATTTCTTGATATCGATTCTTGAGGTGATCTCCATTCTCTTTCAATGCAAAAATAAAAACTGCAAAGCTCCCACTGAACCCAGGTTTATCACAGACCTGAGATCTATCAACCGCGTTGAACCCTTAGCCGCAAAGCTGCCCCCCTAATGCCAAAATTGAGCTCTGATACCACATGTAAGTTTTAAACCTGTGCATAGAAGCAAAGAATACAGATTCTTTTAATAAAAATAGAGATCACGACACATCATTCACACATAAATACATAGATTTACCCTAAAAACCCTTAACCGGGAAAACCAGAAAACCTTGGAGCCACACCTCCTATTTTCTCTTCATTCCATTATGAAATCCTCACAATACAAAATATAGGTATTCCGCAACATCCAAATACCCTAATCCATTCACCCGGATTAGAAAAATGCTCCAATCCCTTAACTGAGATTAAGTTACATATTTTTAGACAAATTCTAAAAATAGCCACAAACAGCTATAAATAGCCATAAAATCTATCAAAGGTGCCTTTGGGATCATTGAGTTGCAGCGCTGACATGTGCACCTCCCCTCCATATGCACATGCAAAGAATATAACATATACCCAACACAAGGGGCATCATGCTAGATGAGTGCACCACCTTAGGGTTGGGTATAACTCTAGTGTGACACTTTTCATCCTTGTATTATAAATCACACCATCCAAGGTTGCATTGTTGACCTAGGTCTGGAGATACTCGCATGGACCTAGACCACCATGATTTATGTTAGACTCCCTCGCCTATTCTATATAAAGGATGCAGAGAGTTGTTTTCATTACTCACTACTTAATGTAATCATTAATCTATCTTTGTAAATTTTTTGTCCAGGGATTAGATCACAAATCCTAAGTCTTTTAGGGATCAAGACGTAGGATTTGTTATCTAATCCCTAGAGGAAACATAAAGATGAATTCCATTCCTATGGAAAATCTTAGATCTTAGCACTTGCGTGATTCCAAAGAAGGAGACCTAGAGTTTGTGTGATGTAAACCCTAGCGCATGAACATGGAGTGCAATAGTAGAGGCATCCTAAATCTTGGTGTGAAGCTTATCTTGAAGCATACTTGGAGCTTAGGTTGGTGTACTATTGACATTTAATAGTAACAATGTCTAGAGGTCTTGGTGCTTGCATTATTCAAGAGGAGAAGATCTAGGGTTTGTGGGATGTAAATACTAGGATGGAAAAGAAGCATTATAGAAGAGAGTGCATTAAGTAATTGTACCTTGTTGATGAACATGTTTTGGGTATTCATACTTGTTTTTATGCAAGGAAGGAAGGCACTAAGGTTTATGTGCGGAAAAACATATAGGAGACTTGAAGTGCTAAAATTTGTGTGGGAAAAAACCTATGGGATACTTGAAGTGCTCTCTCTCATAAAACTCTCCCATTTGGAACATACTTAGGCAAGAAATTAGGAGGGGCAGTCATCCTTAGATTCTCATATAAGTATAGTTCTCTTGAAAATGGCAAATTTCAATAATTTTTAACAAACCCATTTATTCCTCCGACAACCTAAGGGATTATATCTCTTAATATTGAAAAACAAATTATCATCAGTGTTCCTACTTGCTGGGTCACTAATAGGGGTCATATTAGGGTAATCCTCCTATAGGTGAATAGATTCACCTATGTACTAAGTTGAGCCTCTGGACAAGTGGGTTAAGCTCACAAACTTACACTAGTATACATTTCACCCCTAGTGTGAATGGATTCATATATGTACTAAGTTGATCCTCTTGACAAGTGGGTTAATCTCAAATACTTACACTAGTCTATATTCTCAATCAAATTTTTCCTTAAATTTGCATGCATGACAATAAAAAAAGAGGAAAGAGGATATGGGAAGAAAACCTATTTCCAATGATTTTCCAAAGCTTGTGCAATTTTTTCATGCACACACTTCAAACAAATACCTTCCTCAAACTCTTTTGCATAGAATTAACCAAGTATATAATAAAATCTAAGCTATTTTTAGATAAAGTAATTCATATCAATATATGAAATTCATGCATTCTCGCATATATAAAAAATAATACATAATTTAGCAGGGGAGATTGATCTATATAAAATGTAAGGGTAATGTTACAACAATTCATATACATGAGTCTCAATGCAACATTCATTTTACCATATTTTATATTCTTCTTTCCGACCCACAAAAGAATTGTAAAAAATAGGCTAGAGCTCAAACTAATGGCTTTGATAGCCTCAAAAAGATGTGTAACCAATGGTTTTCACATTCTACATGTTTCCCAAGTCTCCCAAAATCCTGATTTCTTGGTTTACAAAGTGATAAGTTATTGTATTAGTAGATCCTTCACCTCCTACTCTCTCTCTCCTCACAGTACCCAACCTTCCAACTTTAATACCCGTCCTTGTAGGAGACTTGAGAAAAAAATTGCTTTCCTCAAAAGTGCTCTTACATCACTTTTGCAATTTTGTTTATCAATGCCAATGTTTGTTTATGTACTCGTTCAAAGAGGGTTTAATGATATTGTTATGTTTTTCCATGCCTTTCACACAGATGATGAGAAGAGAGACACTCTCAAAGGTAGATAAAATTAAAAACACAGCAAAACAAAGTTGCACACAATAAGGATATGGATAACACTTTATTCTTAGAACTGAAGGGTGGTAAGCAGGTCCTACATCCTAGTTTTTTTGGATCTTTCCCATCAGCTAACTGAAGGCCCTAGTAGTATCCTGCTTTAATGCCACCACCAACTAATCCTACCCCAAATCCTGTTCAATAGCCACCTAAAATGCCACCTATTCCTACTCAGGATGCACTCAATTCTAATAATAGACAGGTTCAACCAGTATACAATAATGAAATGGCCAATTTTGAGGCCTATCCCTTGAACTATATTGAGTTCAATGATATCAATCTTCGTTCAGAGAAGATACTTTAAAAACCTCCAACACCGATTATAACTTAACATCACAATAATTATATTCCTTTAGGAACATCATCCCAGAGGATAAAATATGGAAAAGGAACAAGATCCAAAAGAATAAATACTATATGTTCCTCCCTACCTTAAAGGATAGAACCCAAGCAGCCTAACAAACACGAGAATGTCCTTCTTGATGAGCTAAAAAACCTTTGTGTTAAGATTCCTCTCCTTCAGGCTATTAAGGAGATACCAATGTACAATAATTTGATCAATGAATCTTGTATAAAGAAACTGGGAAGGATAAAAATATATAATGCATAAGACAAAAAGGCAATAATGCATAAGGCATAAGGAAATTTATATAATGCATAAGGCATGAGACAAAATATATAACACATAAGGCAATTTATTTTTGTGAATGGATTTTTTTTTCAAATGGGAAACATAGGGTTTGATGGTGGTGAACCATTTGAATTTAGGGTGATTGTATGGGTGTCTGTATGTGATCTTAATCATAGTCCTCAGTTTTGGGCACTGTAACATCCCTAACCTCAGACAGAGAGGGAAATTCAGGGGAAGGGAAGTTCAACTTTTAAACTATAATATGAACATAGTATTTTCATCTTTTCCATAGTAGTATAATTCCATGCTAAATAAAGATTTCTTCTGCATAGAGAAATTGTTTCTTATAATTCCAAATCAGAATTATTTGAACAAAACTGGAGCATGCTCAATCATTCTACAGTACTCACCAATTTGGGGGCATTCTGTCAACCTCTGCGTCACCTCCGCAAACCCTAACCACTATAAACCCTCCTCTGGCTCTTCAAACTGTCTTCTGCCTCTGCAAACCTTGACCACTGCAAACCCTCCTCTGCGTGACCTCCGGCACTAGAACCACCTGTCGCGACCTCCTCTGCGTGACCTCCAACAATCCTCCTCTGCATGAACTCTATATGTGGTTGTATATTGTGTTGGCTCTGCTATGGAAATTATTGCTTAGGTTCTTTGTTTCGCGGGGAAATATAGTGTCGGTTACGGGATTTCGCAGGGATGTTTTATTTTTATTTATTCTTTGTTTCATTTTTGTTCATTGTATTATTTTTATTTTCGTTGCATTTTTATTTATTTTATATATATATATATATATATATATATATATATTTTGGTTTTATTATATTATATTATATTTTATATATTTTTTTGTTTTGTTTTTTGGTTTTTTGGTTTTTTTATATTTTATTTATTTTATTTTTATTTTTTATATATTTTTGTTTTGTTTTATTATTTTATATTTTATTATTTATACATTTTTGTTTTTTGTTTTGTTTTTTATTTATCTTATATTTTATATTTTACTAGCCATCGAGATGTGACTCTGACCCTCGAGTCTCCAAGCAATCTAAAGTGTGACAATGTGTCAACAACTACGACTATAAAAAAAAGAACAACTACTGGTCTACTACTAGGCCTGAAATGAGCTCAAAACTTTGTTCCTACTACCTATGTGAACCTTGCTATCAATGTCCACTCTATTTTTGTCAAAATGAAATTCAAAAGGCTGGTTTGATGAGTCCTCCTCTACAAGACTTTAGTTCTTGCATGAATATCATGGACTCACGACAACTATAAACAACACTCGATGTCATGCAAATACAAATAATGGCATGTAGATAGGATCACAAACTGTGCAGAGGTTGATTTTTGCATTGCTATAGAGAGGTGTCATTGGGCACACGATATGGAGAAACAATGGCTATTATAAAAAATTTAAAAAAATGGCTCAAGAATAGTCTTCATTTTGATGGGTGGCATGATCGTGATGTAATCTCCCTCCATCCTTCCAAACATTTGTGGTTTCTCATGACATTTGTCCTCGACGCCACCAAAATACATATAAAAAATAATTGTCTTTACCAAGAAACATATAAAAAATACTTGTCTTTACATCCTCTTTGTTGATGTATTTGTAACTTTTGAATGTATTCATCTATGTATCTTATGTATTGTAACCCGATGTTTATTCCGGGATGTATCTATTATGTATTTGAGTCATGTTGTCATGCCCCGATGTTCTGATCGGGAGGATCAATAATGTAAACAAGTCATGTCAAGTCATAGTGGGTAACTCTCCGATTGTGTAAGAGTTAAAGTCCCCACAGTTCTGGGGCACTAGGGTTATTAGACACTCCTAGAGATGTCGGCTCTAGTAAGTAATTGTTAAGTGATGCCAACATGTTGGAGTGCACTTCAAGTGAACGAAAGAATATAAATAGAGAGCGAGCCTCTCTATTTATCACACACATCACTCACACACTCAAGTGTAGTGCATAGTTGAGGAAGGAGAAGACACTGGGACTAGACAAGAAGAAGATTACTGCTGTTGGGAGATCACTTACTATTTTGTGGCTTTTACTGTTTTGGTGCTGATTCTATCTCTGAGGAAGTTGCGGGGTTTTCTCCATTTATGGTTTCCCCGATCAAAAACAATGTGTTCATTGTCTCTTGTGTTTGATTGTTGTACTTGTTATTCTCTCAGTAAAGATCCTAACATAATGCTAGCTTAATGTTGAAAAACTAACACTCTTCCCTATAAATCCTCATCTAATAGTCATAACTAAGGATTATTATCCATGCACATCCTCACCTTATAATATGAATTGGGTCAAGGTGGAGAGACAACCATGCAATATTAAACGTGTCAAGACACAAAGAGTAAGAGGCAACTATAAGTAAGTCTTATATTAAATTTACCATATATGTCTTTAATTAACACTATCAACTGATATTTTTACATGTTTGATTGTTGTGATCTTCTTATCACTCCTTGCCAATTTGATTGCAAAGCATTCTTTGAAGGTGAAGTCCATAATTTTAGGTCTTCTTCCTCATTAGCATGCCTTTTGGTAAGACAATAAAGATGGTAGTGGCCCGCATTAGCATGGAAAACTGTTTCAACATAGAGGTATACACATTAATTTTTTTCATTAAATAACTTAAATTCCTACCCGTGACTGTCGATTCACTGAATCATGGACTGGTACAAAACACAACAAATTTTAGAGCCGTGAGCCCTTAATTAGTCACACCTTGAAATTTATCAAATCTCAGTCATTAAAAATCTTCTTTTGGTATTTTGGTTCAATTTAAAAGGAGGATTATTGAGACTTAGATATGCAGTGAACTCTTCACTATTCACATGAACATAGTCTCTTTCGACCTACTTCAAAACTTAGGGTGATCATTCTTGCTTCTTCCTTCCTAGTTGTGTGGGAGGTTGAGGTCTTGTTATGTGAGTGTTATGAAGGTGTTGTTGTGTGAGTGTTCCATCTTGTGCATTAACACCCGGGTGTGTTTATAAATGCAAGAGATTTTGTGTATACAACTAAAATTTATAAACATCATTTCTATAATATACATGAAAATCATCGATGCATACCATTTAAATATTATGCACCATTTCTTTTCGTTTATATAACTACCTAGTACATGTAATATGTTTTATAACAACGATTCTTATTATCCCTGTTAAATCTATCGATGTTGATATTTCATAAATACACAGCATTATGCTGTGTAAACTTAATGATGACGATAATAGCCAATGGAATGATATTTTTGTGTCTTTGATACGCTTTCTATAAGTAATCGTTCAGTGATAATTTTGAATATAAATCACCATACAATATATAACATGACCAGTTTAACCAACTAAGAATCAACATTGATGATACATGCTTATATCCAATGCCAAATGAGGTCCATAAGAAAGCTAATAAGTTTATGAGCTTCAATAACACCACAACATTGAAATCAAAACTAAAGTATGTTTTTAATGATTAATGAAGGATCAATAATATATAATACTTGAATGTAAATTGGTTAGATTCACTTTAGCATTAGGTTTTCAAATATTCAATAAGGGAAGAAATAACAACACTTCCTAATTCTGTTATTATTGACCAAAAAAGAGTCAATAGGATTGAACATGTTGAGTACATCCACTCACACAAAAATCAAATAGTTACTCCAATATTTATGTAGAAACCCCTTCAGATAAAGGGTAGAGATACAAAAAACGAAAGGAAATGATATATATTTAGATTTATTGAAATTTAGATTAAATATTTTGTTAAAATATAGCTATTTAAATTGTGTTTTTTCTAAATAAAAAAATAAACATGGTGGAATATCTCTATATTAATGGTTTTTTTTCATTGTAAAAAATATGTAATTTGTTATTCATAAGAATCAAAATTACATTATAGTTGTTCATATAAAATCCCCTTCAAAGTAAGCTAGAAAACAATATTGCAACCTTGGGAAAAACATTACAATATCCAAAAATAAATGAGAGGGACTCTACCCATCAACCTATAGAAAGAAAAAATGTGGAAAAGGCAAAATAACTGTGAGACAAAAAATAGCAAAGCTCCAAAGAGTTGTCATACAGATATAACCGAAAACAGTCCAAGGAAAAACAGAAATGGAGAAACTAGAAGCAGGTAAAGTGACCTTCAGCAATCATGATTTTGTATGAGTAACTACATAAGTGAATAATACTAGGGAAATATCCTATCGCAAGATTTGATAGGTTGTTCGCGTAAGAATTGAACTACCTGTATAGGTTCCTAAAGGATAAAGAAAGAAAAAAATTCTTTAGGAGCCCAATCCTTTTCAACCAACAATCATAACTCAATGACTACAAATTGGTGAGACCTCTGGCCCAATCAATTATTACCTTTGAGTCTCAAAAAATACAAAGCTAGAGAATATTTATTTTGTTTGCGAACCATAAAATCCCCCATAAAGCTAAAAGTTCAGAAAAAGTATTAGTGCCACTCCCAACACCCATCCTTGGATTGAAAATGTGAGAGTCATCTATATGGAGGATCATGCCAGTACCATAATTTCCATCCTGCTCAGCCCCATCAAAGAATCCATATATGGTATCATATTCCAACACTAGGCTGATTCGAATCTCTTAAAATTTTGGGGCACAATCTCTATTCCATTATAGAAAACCTTCCACAATCTAAGAAACAAGTAAACCTCCTTTCAAAGTTTATTCACTTCTTCTAATGTCTACTTCATTTTTCCTTTGGAGCATGTGAATAATGTCGATGTGCAAAAACTAGCGACCATTGAAAATAGTGGCATTGCAAGAGAGTGCTCATGCTTTTCCCAGGATGAAAGCTCAAAATGCATATGGTTATGAGTGCATAGGCTTGAGATGGTGATAATTGCAAATGGAAAGTAGAAGCAGTAACTTCAGGAACATTGAGACCTCTAAAAAAACATAACAACTAGTTATTTATTGCAGTGATGAACACGATCGGAGCGACAAGAACCATACCAGCTTTGAACTGCTTTGACTGGTCACTGTGAGATCCTGAACTGGCTTATCGTCTGCAAAAATAGGGTATCCAGTGCAAAAATAGGGGAGCAGGGGTCAAACGATACCTTCAGCCCACAAATCCGAAGTCGACATGTTTTTTTGGCCATGCATTGGATGCATTTGGTAAGTCTACATGGAGGAGGTGCATTTGAATGGTTGATTCTTAAGAGAATGTAGGGATATGATGCTTCTAGCTAGGTATCGATATGGTACTCATTCTAGTACCTAATTTGTAATTGATGTAGGAACCTAATTTTCCTTTGAAACGTGCTTAACCAGGTTTTCTTCACTTATTTAGTAGGGATAAAGATGGTCAAGAGAAAATCCGTGCAATTGCTTTGTTGGATATCTAAAGATCGAGGTGGATGGCACCAATATTACTAATAGAAGGTAGACAACTTACAAAATTACATTTCATTTTCAAATTTGCAATTTTCCATGACACAATTAAAAATGACTAACATAAATGACTAATTCATATTCTTCTAGCTAGTCATTTTTTATGCAGTGACTAAATTAGTCGTTTATGTTAGTCATTTTTAGCTATGTCACTTATTATCTAGCCATATTTGTTAACTAGTGACTAAATTAGTCGTTAATTTTAGTCCTTTATAGTTGGGTCAATCATAATTGCTCATATTTAGTATTAAATCACTTGAAAAACCCGTCGTGACTAGAATTTTAGTCACCTAGTAGCTAATTCCTCATTTTGTACTAGTGTTATGATGTCCAGAAAATTTGAAAACCCAATTTAAGGGAGAATAATTTTACAATCATTTACACAACTTGTATATAGATAAAAGTTATATATCATGAAAGCTTATTTAATTACCTAGATTTTGTCTTTTTACTTCATCTTCAAATTGGTTAGGTAAGTACCTCTAATTGTCACCTAAAGCCATAGGTTCCATGTTTTTCAGTGTTATGTGACATCTAAAGTGCCTTTAAACGAGTCCGTGATTGTGCATTAGC
This sequence comes from Pseudotsuga menziesii, assembly GCA_001517045.1. Classification (NCBI taxonomy): domain Eukaryota; kingdom Viridiplantae; phylum Streptophyta; class Pinopsida; order Pinales; family Pinaceae; genus Pseudotsuga; species Pseudotsuga menziesii. Next base: position 70,419 of record LPNX010512877.1, on the reverse strand, counting down.
CTAGGACTCATTCTACAAGATATTGATCTTGTAAATTTTATCAAGGAAATTATGCTGGAGCGTGAAGAACGTGAAGAAAAGGAAAAGTACAAGAAATAGATGATTAGAGGCAGCAAGATCATAGTTGATTCTATCAATGATCACTTGATTCCTCAAGTATCCTCTAAATATGCACCTAAAAACATGTTTTATACCCTATCAAGAATTTATGAAGGAAGAAACATCAACCGAAAGATGAACTTGGGATCCCAACTCAAAATTACAAATATGAGTAAGGATGAATCTATCCATGAATACTTCACAAGGGTGTCTCAATTCAAAGAACAATTAGAAGAAATTGAAGACGAGATTGATGAAATTGAACTAGTAATGACCGCTCTTAATGGTATTACTAGACCATGGGACTCTTTCATCCAGACAATATGTGCAAGGAATGAAATCCTAAAATTTGATGTCCTATGGGAAGAATGTGTTCAAGAGGAAGCTAGAGTAGCTAACCGAGAATCAATACTTAGAGATGATGAGCATGCTCTAGCTACTCATGCCAGGAGAAAAAAAGGAAAACATCATTTGAAATAGGAAAATCATAAGGGGTATTACCCTCCTAAGAAGATTCAAAAGTATAAAAGGGATACTACAATAGAAATTTTTCTCCTCTTATCATTGTAACCACTGTGATAAGATAGAACACAATGCCAGAAATAGTCAAACAAGGAAAGAAGAATATAAGAGGAAGAATAATCAAAGACATCATGCTAGCTTAGTAGTAGAAGAAGAAGAAGAACTTCCAAGAAAGTTAGTAAAAGAATAATTTGAAGAATATGTTATCTATCAGATGTGTATGTCACTAGAGTGTGGCCTATATAAACTAGAAGGTCACTCAGAAGCAACCTTGATTCATGATACTACAAATCATAGAAGGATTTCTCACATAAAGCTATAAAAACCTTGCCACATATGAGGAAGGTAGTCAAAGATCCATCAAACCTAAATATTTATCATGAAGGATGCAACTTTGATGAAGATACAGAGAAATTTCCAACTTGAAGAAACATATGAAGAGGTTGTAGCTCCCAAAGCTGCAGATCCGATGAAGGAAATTGTACCTTCTCATGATGATGAGATTATGGAAGAACATAACATGTTAGAGCCCCAAGAACCTCCCAAAATTAATACCCCCCATAAGAGAAATCCAACTTGGGATCGTGATATTATTGAAGAAGTAGAAAGGTATGGTGCTCTATAAGGCTGCACAAGGAAGAGTAAGAAGCCCAATCCATTTCCTAGTTATGTGGCCTTGATGTGTGATCTTGTAGACAAAGAAGCTACTTGTTTTGAAGTATTTGTTTAAAACAAATAATGGGTAGAAGACATAATGAAAGAATACCATTCCATAATGAAGAATGATTTGTGGGAAGTACTTCCCAAACTAGAAGGTAAAAGTGTGGTATCTTCCAAATGGATCTACAAGATAAAAACATACAACTGATGGAAGAATCGAGAAGTACAAAGCCATATTTGTTGCCTGAGGATTCTGTCAAAAGGAAGGAATCGATTATGAAGAGAAATGTTCTCCTGTATAAAGGTACACTTCTATCAAAAACATCATGGCACTAGCATCCAAGACAGAATGGAAGTTACAATAGATCGATGTGAAAGCCAACCTTCCTAATTGGTGTTATTAAAGAAGCGTACATAGAACAACCACAAGGTTTTGAAGTCAGAAGGACACATGTCTATAAACTAAGGAAGGATTTCTATGGATTGAAGCAAGCTACAAGATCTTGGTATGGAAGAATCAATAGCTTTATGACGATCTTGGGATTTACCAAAAGCAAGGTTGATCCTAATATTTACTTCAAGGTTATGGATGATGAACCTACCATATTGTTGTTGTATGTGGATGATTTATTCCTAACAGGTGATGAGAAGCAAATATCATAGTATAAGAAGAATATCACTGCAAAATGTGAGATAAAAGGCCTTGGCTTGATGCATTATTTTCTAGGTCTTGAAGTATAGCAGAGCCCATAAGGAATCTTCTTTAACCAAGGGAAGTATGTAGTGGAAATATTGAAATTTTTTGACATGTTGGAATGTAAATTGATGGCCACACCCATGGATACAAACTTGAATTTGTCGGCTGATGCTTTTCTAGAATTAGTGGATGTGACACTATACAAACATATCATTGGTTCATTGATGTATCTGGCGAATACCCTATTATTAGATTTCTCTATAGGGATATCTCTACATCCTAATATAACATTCACTATAGGAAGGTGCATATTTATCGATAGAACACATGTAATAATTGAAAGATTCCTCAAATTTTGAAGTCTTTTCGAAGAGGTAAGAGGGGAGGAAGAACGGAGATTACCTCTTGAAGTGTGTCATTTGTGGAATATCCCTCTGCTTGAGCATCCATGGCCTTTAGGCCTCCATTCGCAGCTAGATTCCTAGTTCCTTACCTCTAGCATTTGGAAAAATTTAAACAAACTTGAAATCTATGTACCATACATTCACAAAAACATATGAAAATACATAGATTCAATCACAACATTTGGGGAAAATTGAATTGCATCATATTAAAAACAGGAGGAAAGCGATTAAAACCCAATAATAGGTGAATCTATTTCCCCTTTGCTCTAAACCATCCTCATGCATCAAAGCTAGTGATCACCAAAACTCTTGATATGAGAAATATTCTATCTAGCATCCAAATCCTATAGCATGCCTTTGCTTTTCTTACTTTTCCTCCCTAATTCACCTCATATGCCTTCCATTTATAGGATTAGGTTTTGAGCATCCCATCTCTCGATAATGAATGTGGGATTAGTATTTTTGAATTTTTGAATTATTTCGATAAAAAAATCCACTTTCCTTAGGTTTTAGGAATTTCATCTTGACTTTCAGTATTTCTAGGACAATTAATGCCCATGTTAGGTATTTTTCCATTGTGTAAGTTATAGGAACTGGGATTTGGCCCTTAAGTGGTCACGGAATTGGCCTGTTGAGAGCCACCTTGTCTTGAAACATTTCTTCCTTTGTGGAAGCAGTGGTCAAATTTTTCAAAAACTCTGATCTTCATGTTGTGGGTGAAGTAGAAATACGTTTTCAGACAACACTCTCAAGGGTGTTAATTTTATTGTTAGTAGATGCCCCTTATTGTGTGAGGTTCAAAGCTATGCCGAGGGCTGAAATATATTGATTTATCTTTAATTCTGATAATCTTTGTCCTGATACTTTTTAGTGATCAAGGAATGATGGAAAATGATGGTTTATGAACGTAGGAGTTGGAGAAACACCTACAAGTCAAACAAGGAAATTTACCAAATATATGATATTTTCCTGAGAAGGGTATACCCATGCTCAAATGTAAACAAGCATGGACATGAAAAATACATAGTGGATCCATGTCAAAAAACAAAAAATGTATACAAGCACTTTTTTGATGAGTGCAATATATCTAGGTATTTGTAGTGCTTTGACATGGTAGTCTAATCTTGCGCAACTCGCACAGTGCATTGATGAGTGATACGGTTGTTTTTACCAAGGTCTTGAAATAAACCAATGATATTACGATTCTATATCATGTGAATAAATGATTCGATGTCTATAATAATAAGACACCATCTGATTACCGGTCAGTGATGTATAATATTAACAGATGCAAGAAGGCCCACGAGATAATGATGATGGAATCCAAGGTACTTGAGTACAAAATAACAAGTGTGTATAGATGTTCTAAAGTCAAAAAATTGTAGAATCAAACAATCAGGTGTCATTAATGTATACCCACTATCGTTTGCAAGGAATCCTACCACTAATGACTGCAACATCCAAGGGACTCACTGGGGTTCCTAGATGATGATTTGGCATCAATAGCAACAGATCTGTGAGAAGGAGGGATTTAATGTATCCCACATTAACTGACAAAAAAATGAGATCAATACGATGATATAATTTTGTAGAGCTACAAGATCCAACACCGTATACTGACACAAGGAAGGCCGACATGATTGGTCAGGAATATTTGACATGATTGGTCAAGAATATTTGAGGAATGGGTGACACTGTTTTGACTTCCCTTGAAAACATAATACGACGTAGAATGGACACTTGGGAACATAAGAGTCGAGTAACCAACCATTTTGAAATTCATTAACTCTAGATTAATTAATGGAAGATCCATAGATGACAAGAAGGATAACCTGTCAGTGGAGATCTGTTCAGATTACTAGTACATCTTCCTACAAAAAATGTAAATGGTGTACTGAAAGTGGATACAAAATTATGTGCTTTGTTCAAGGGATATTATTACTGAATTTTTCCTTTATCTCAAAGATTCAATATGACTTGATTCAAGTTTCCCCTTTTTTGTATTTTTGTATTTTATATTTTGTAGTGCTTTTTCATGTTATTAGCTTGAAAAAGAATAAATAATGCTATAGTACATAAGAGGGAACAAGTGTTGCAAGGGCGTGAATCTATGTTTCAAGAGCATGGGTTAGGCCAAGGCAAGGAGATGTACCCCAAACATGCCTTGAGCTAGTTGTGCACACTCTTTCGTAGGTTCCCTCCATAGGTAGGCTATTCGAGGTAGGCTTATGTGTTGATGGATAGTGAAATAGAACCAATAATTGTAGTTTTCATCTAATATGGGATCTTGGACAATAAGGAAGAAAGGAGTGATGGTTTTACTTCATACTGATTCTTGTGAAAAATGTCAACACCATGGATCGTGGTCTGTCATTTAAATCCTAGATCAAATAGTTTGAACATGTCAGTTCTGCCAAAATACTATAAAAGTAACCATAACCTAACTGTTTAGGAATCCAATAGGCTTTAATAAACACATTTAATATATGAAATAACAAAGATAAGTAGATGACTCATTTTTTACCATTCTTGTAGGAATCACCTTGTAATGCCCCGGTTTTGACCCCGTTACATTAAATGTACATGATGTATATATTGTAATCATCATGGTGCGGAGCTAAAGGCCAAGGCCCCACCATTGATCGGCTATGCTATGTTTTGGGATTTAAATCGTCACCGATTGAATATCGGGGCATGCGGCACATATTAAGTTTCAGCATCATGTACATATGCATCTATAATAAAAATAAACACAACCAGCTACGGTCGCGGCAACCAGATCGAATGGGGCATGATTTTACCAAGGATAAGGATGTGGGGTTGGGAATTTGTCCAACTTTAGCCAATAAGGGAAAATACCCATGTGACTTCTTCTTGTTTTTACCCAACCACTTTCATTGAAGAAAGACTGCTGGTGGTTGAGGCAGTTATTGCATGGAAGGGGAAGAGTGTGGGCAACCAAAAATTCGAATTGGGCAGAGACCCATTTTGGAAAAACGTGTCTGACTTCCTTGGCAAGAAAAATGCCCAAAAACGTATGCCATTCTGCTATGCATGGACGTTTTTGAGTTTTCTCACGTTTTGGGGAGCAGCTGGAGTTTCCTGTGTGTTTTTCCTTTCACGTTTTTGGCTGTGGCTTCATTTTTCCCATGGATTGGAGGTCGTTTTTGTAATGCCAGGGCCTAGGTTGTCTTCCTCACGTTTTTGGAGCTGCTGGTGCATTTTCCATTCGCGTTTTTGTGATTTCATGTGTTTTTCACCATGGCTGTGAAGAGCCATTCACATTTTTGGCTGTCTCACTGACTTTTGGGTCTCATGCACTGTCTATTTGGGACGTTTTTCCCTGCTGTGAGTTGGTTTCCCTGATAAGCTTCAGGATGGTGTGTTTTCCCCCATGTTGTGAGCCGTTTTTGTTGTTACGTATGGGGCTGTGTAATTCGTTTTTACTGTTCAAGCTGTGTTAGCTAAATTGGTTTCCTGAGTGCAATGGTTGGTCCTTGGACTGTGTGATGAGTGAGGATTTTGGCTTGGTTGCTTGATAAACCTGGTGCTAGAAACCACACAGACAAAACTAGAGGGATGGCCTTCTTCTCCATCAACCCTGAATAGCACTGGAAGGGAATGCAGGGCCTGAGGGACTGTGTAGCAGAGAAGGGACTGATTCCTTGTGTTGGGTGTGGATGGGTGTGTTAGAGGTCAGGCTAGTTTTGGTGTAGGTGTTCTTGGCTCTATAGTGAGCTCACCAGCTTAGCAAATTGCCTTCTCCAGCTCCTTAATGGCTTGATAAACCCAACTTGGTTGGCTTGGCTGTGTTTGGTTACCTTTGGCTATGTGTCAGTCTGCTAGTTCCCTTATTCCTTGGAGAATCATGCCCATCTCGGGGGTGGCAGCGTTGCTGAGAAATTGATGAGCATGCTGGCCTATGGTTGGGTGGAACGTTGCAGCGGCGTAGCTGGTTGCGGAGCAAAGCTTTCATAAGATAAGTGATCTTGTACATTTTACCTCTGCAATTCTTAATTTACTGATAATGAAAATGAAATGAACATGTTGAATCAATGCATGTCTGAATGCTGTTATTTTCCGTTGTGTATGATAATTAAATTGCATCTGTGAATGATTAATAATTCTGGGTGCATAATTTAGTTCAAATTCGCTTAAGCATTCTGTTCTAGGTGATTTTACTTCCTGTACATGTTCATGAGGCTGTTAGTATGCTTGGTTAAAGCCATGGATCGCGTCCTCCTTGCCGGTCGGAGGCATGGGGACGTGATACACCTCTTTCACGGATGCATCTCAGAAGAAATAAACCATTTACTTAGTAATTTGTCAGTTGTAGATGACTTTTCATGTTGGATCAGGAATTCGAAATAGTTCAAAACTATTTTTTGAATTTTTGATATATTCAATTTTTTATGAAATTTTTGAACCTTTTCAGTTGAAGAAAAATATACAGAGGGAGAAATCATTTATACTACTCTTTTTGGTGTGTGCAAAGTTATTGCAAAGATTGTTTTTGAACTTAAACACACTTATTGGTTCGTGATGTAATTAGTTTTACTTTATACAAAGGAATGTTACTCTGAAATTTACTTATGCTTTGAAATATTTGTTCAATTATGCTTCCATGCATTCAAAATACATGCTTGCTTTATCAGACTAATGTATGACAAATATGCCAATCAAGGATGTTTTTAGCTAAGGAATCAACTAGACTATTTGAACTTCTAGGAACATGAATATATTCAATGAATTCAAACTGATGTTCTAGAAGACGAACTCGTAGAAAATTTCTAAAGATTATAGGATCGTGAACTTGATATTGGCCATTTAAATAAGATACAACAAGTTGTGGGTCAGGTTTAATAGTTATTCATTGGATTCCAAGGGTGTTGGCCTCAACTAGAAGCTCAATGGATGCGCTATACTCTACAACAGTATTGGTCGTATGTCTAAGAAAAGAGCCTCTCGCACTAAGGACTTGATTGTTAAGTGTGAATATTACCCATGCAGAGGAAGCAATGTTTCGAGAACCACGGATGGTGCCATCCACATATCGCAAATAAGTGAAAGGTTCCAATGAAATATTCCGAGTACAGGTACCAAGCAAGATAAGTGTGTGCATGAAATAACTATTGTACAATTTTTTTTTTACATATTATATAACATAATAAAACAAAATATTATGAGGTTTTAGTGCCTAAATAAATAATTTCTTAAGACATAAACCATTTCTTATCTCCGACAATGGTTCTCCATCATAATTGACTAAATCATATGCACCTCTTTTCAATACTGTTTTGACGACAAGTAGGCCAAACCACTTTGGTACAAATGTTTGTTTTCCTATTTTATCATTGTATTAGTCATAAACCAAAACCAAATCGCCTTTTGAAAAGACTCGAGGAAAGGATTCTTTGTAATATTGGGATTTGACTTGTTTCTTGTTTGCTTCTATGTTTAATGAGGCCTCTTTTCTAGTTTCATCAAGGGAATGAAGGGGAAGGAGTCGTTCTTCTTCTGTAGAAATGTTAGGTAATAGTTTGATATCCAGTTTTAATGACGGGATCTCACATCCAATCGGAAACACAACTTCTTCTCCATAAACTAGCTGAAAAGAAGTGAAACCAGTTGCTACTTTAGCCGAGGTACAGTAAACCCAAAGAACAGCAAATAACATTGTATGCCAGGTAGTTTTTTCATTATTAACTGTTCACTATAACATGGTATTCAAAACCTTGTTGATGGCTTCTTTGACCATTGCATTGGGGATAATATGGTGAGGAAAAATACTACCATAATCCTAACTTAGTTGTAAGTTCATCCATAAAGGAATTCCTAAAGTGTCTCCTGTTGTCTGTGATGATCTCTTTGGGTACACCGAACCTAGTTATCAAATGATTGAATAAGAAATATGTTGCAGTTTTTTTCATGTTGTCGAATGTAGGCATTTCCTCACCCCACTTTGTAAAGTAGTCCACTGCTACTATGATGCAGTGATGTTTATTAGATGAAGGTGGGTTGATTATCATATAATCAATGGATCATTTTGAAAATGGACCCACGCTTACTATAGGGTGTAACTGAGCAGGACGTGCACGCATTTTTCATATATAAATCTTGCAAGGATGACACTTTTTAATGGCATTGACGCAATCTTTGAATATTGTGGGCCAAAAGTATACTTCACACAATATTTTCGAGGAGGTTTCACACCCAAAAAGTTGACCTCTAGATGCTTTCACATGGAAATCATTCAATACTTGCTCAACTTTTTCATGCACTAAACAACGTATTAGAACTAAGTCTATTAATCTACAGTATAAAGTATCCCTAATGATGAGGTATCTCTGTTCCTGGTATCATATGCGACGTCGTTCAATTCTAGAGAATTGAGCATATATCCTTTGGGTTTGGAGATATGTAATTAATGTTCCATACCAATGATCAGTAGTGGTAATGAGAAATAAATGTTCGCCTGTCTAAGACTCTTCTTCTAGTTTTTCTTCATTATTGTCGGGTAACTCAGACACTAGTTCTGCAAATGTTAAGGACTTCTTAGCTTTAGCATTTATGAATTTGATATCAAATTCTTGCAAAATTACTATCCATTTTGAATACTTTCCCTCGATGATTCGATGGGTCAAAGTGTGTCATGGGGTTCATTTCAGCCACTATAATCATTTTTCTTGGAAGTATATAGTGTCTATGTCTTTGGACAGCATGAATTGCTACCATAGATAGTTTCTCTACCTGGGAATATCTGAATTTGGGGATAGCCAGGACCTTACTAAGATAATTTATGACATGTTATCAAGATGAATCATCCTCTTGGACCAAAACCATCCCTCAAGTGGATTCGGTTGGCGCCAAATATAGCAACAAATATCTATTATAGTCTGGGGGAATAAGAACTGGGGTTGAGATGAGGAATCTTTTCACTGCATCAAATGAGCGTTGATATTTTTCATCCCATATGAACAATGCATCTTGTTTTAAGATACGTATGAAACATTTAGAAATTTCAATAGAATTAGCAATACATATTCTCAAGAATATTGCTTTTCCTTGTAGGCTTTGAAGCTGTCTAATTGTTTTCAGAGAAGGAAACTGCAATATTTCCTCAACCTTAAGGGGATATACCTATATCGCATATTTGGATAAAATTAAAGCAAGTAATCTCCTAGAATCCACAAAAAATGCATTTATGTGGATTCAATCTAATGTTATACTATCGACATCGAAGGAAAACAACACGTAAATGTGCACAATGCTAATCTCTTCTCTTAGATTTGGTTGTCAAGTCATCGAGATAAACATCGACGATTTTCTTAATATCATGAAAATAATATGACATGGCTCTTTGAAAAGTATCCCCAGTGTTTTTAAGGCCAAAAGGAATTTCTCGATATGCAAAAGTGCCCCATGGGCAAATGAAATTCATTTTGTGTTGGTCTTCTTTTTTAATTTGAATTTGGTTGTAACTGGAGAATCCATCCATAAATGAAAATATTTCGTTACCGGCACACTTCTCCATAATATGATCAATGAAGGGTGTGGGATCATTATCTTTGTGGCAAGACAAATTTTAATCCCTAAAGGTAGTACAGACTCGGACTGTCCCTTTTTTTTATTGACTAGAACATGATTGGATACCCACTCAGTCAATGGTACATGGTAAACGAAGCCAGATTTCAAAAACTTTTCTACTTCTTATTTGATGGAAATGGATTTCTTAGGATTCATTTGATGTAATTTTTGTCATACAGGTTTGAAATTTGGATAGGTTTTTATCTCATGTTCAATGATTCTAGGATAGATGCCTCACATTTATTCATATGACCAAGCAAAAACATCACGAAACTCTTTAAATAGAGAAGTATATTGAGTGATTTCTTCTAGAGAGAAATTGCCACCTGTATTGATATTCATGATGATGCCTAGGGTAATGCATATGTTTATAGGAATGGTTTTCGAAATGTTTTCCGAATTTCCTTCAAAAATGACATTGTGTGTTTGGACAGGGAATTGGTACCTTTCCATATCATCATCAACATAAAAATTCTCATGTTTTACTTCTAAGGAATCTGGTTTAGAAAGAAATGATGATATATGATGCATGTCTTCCCATGGTCATTTTGAGATACTCATGACTTCCATGATAGCTTCATCAAATGAAAAGGTTTGATCTAAGATGTCATGATTGTTAGGAGTATTGATAGCCCATACATGTGACGTATACATATCATATGTCTCCAATGGAGAAGGATTTTGATATGAATTTGCTGAAGCATTTTGAATGGCTTGATTTGATATTTCTATAGCAGATAGTGGTGTACTACTCGTAGTTTCATCAAGTGTTTCTAAATGTATTTTATTTCCTTTACTAGTTTGAACCTGTATGTCCACTACCGTAGTTCCATCTGATGAATTGGAACCCATCGTCGTATTAGATTTGGTAAAAATAGTTAATGGAAAGTGAGCTTCTGATGCGATGGTGAAAAATTGACCAGTTTTAGGGGTAGATATTGGTGGAGGGATTGTGAAGGTTCCCTTTGAGGGAAGAGTCTTTGAACATCCCAACTCCCACATCTTGAATCATTATTTTTGAATTCTCCACAAAAGGTACATTTGAGTCGATACTGGTTTCAAGCATGCAGTAATCTAACCGATTGATGGTAATGATCTTGTCTTGATGGGGGAACAGAACTACTCAGAATACCGAAGATAATATTTTCATCATTGCATGTATCCAACTACGTCCCAATAACATATTGTAATCTATGGGTGCATCCAATACCTCGACATCAACTTGAATTGTTTTTCCTCCCAATTCAATTAGGCAAGCCGTAACGAGTCCATGAGGTGGGAATGATTGGACATCAAATGCTTTAAGGACTTTGTTGGATGGTTTCAAATTGGGTGATCCTAAGCCTTTACAACATCCTAAATACATGACAGAAGTGGAGGCTCCTTCATCTATAACAGTTCGAAAAATATTCATCCCATGTGACAACACTTTGATCTGAAAAGTGACATGTGATGGGAGCCTACTTCCTAGCTATTCTAAATCAAAGGTGATCAAACCAATATCATTCAGGTCAACTGCACCAATGGAAGACAATAGTGCTTTTCTTTGAGTTGGAAAACTTTTTAATACCTCTAAGGCAGGCATGGCACATGGTGCTTGAGCTAAGTCCTCAACTATACTATAGTTTTGAACTGTTATTTCAATAGGATTATGTTTTGATTTACTTAACACCCCTTTTGGGGGTTGAGGCACTATGCCAATGGTTGGTTTCTCGATAGTGAGAGATCCATTTGGTTTTGGTCCTGATGAGTCTGGAACACTATTTGGTGTGTTATAGGAATGAGCCCTTGTTTGAATAGCAACCTCATGATCTAGTCCAAAGATGTTGGCAATAGGTGGATTTCCCCCTTGCATAGGGTTTTCTTGGTTACCCCCTTGAGGAAGGTTTGATTGGTTCCCCCCATGTGAAGGTACTAGAGCTGCAAAAACCATGTTGCTATTATGGAAAAGGTTGAGTCAACACAACAACTTGTTGCAGTGTATTGCATTGATACAATATTTCATGAATTCCATCCATATGAGGGCATAGGTGAGTAGGATTATCTCTTTAAAAAAATTTACAATGATATTTGTTTTTCCATTTCTCCCGATTTCCTTCTAGTTAAGTATTAATTCTAGGTGCATCTCCTATCCCAGCATTAGCATTTGGATTTTTCTTTTGTTTCTTCTTTTTTCCTTTTTGGTCTATGGCTTGGACCATGAGGATTTCTGAAGTTAGGGTAGGATTTACAGGTTGTATTAAATTGTCACAGTGGTCTAGGAACTGAAAACATAGTCTCACAAAGAATATAGACAAATATACATAAAATTGGAAAAATGGTGCTGCAATGGAAGTAGCAGCTCTGTATAATCAAATGAAAGAATGATGATACAATACAATGATCATGCCAGATGCATGAATTCCAAGACAATTTGAATTCCAAAGGAGGTCATTCGAATTGAATGAGTGAGTCTAGCTTAACTGAATGTAAACCATAGTGAACACACCAGTTAACCACTGATCAAACCCCTAATTGAATCAACTAAGTCCTAACTAAAGTCAGAGTGTAATAAATTATTGGGTTTAACTGAAAGTAGCTCAGACACATGTCATTGCAAGCCAACCAACAAGTGGCAGTGCATCAATAACTCCAATGAACCTTGATGAGGTTAACTGAAGTATAACTAACCATCAGAGGTGGTTGGAGGCACCCCTGTTGAGTCCAGTTCCTTAAATATTAATTAAATAATCAATTTAATGAAAGGAGGCACCTTCACTACTCTATTTAACTGATTGTAACCATCATTTATGAATTAAGTGTATTTATGACACTCAGATCACCCTCGGAGTGCTCAAGTTAGCCTCCCCGAATGAAGGAGAAGGCTTATTTGGCCTCCTTGATTGAAGGTAGGTGTGGGTGTGCTCATGTTGATGTTATAT